>PKQL01000151.1:0-50797 GCA_002916455.1 Penicillium sp. CF05
GGTTTGACCAGAAGGCGCTATGACCGGGCGACTTCTTCGGGACAGGGGCAGGAGCTGGCTGGCCGTGCAGGTAGGGAACACCGTATGCACCACCACCGGCACGGTTGGGGTGAGGGTGGTGACGCTTGAACGTATCGGGGTGGCCGTATTGGCCGCCGGCCGGCTGAGGAACGTACGGGACAACTTGCATACCACCAGGGACAGCACCGGCAGGACCACCGCTGCGAGTGGCATATGCCGAAGCTGCGGGACCACCGTAGCGCTCAGATAGCTGTTCGACCAAGGTGACGGCGACATAGTAGGTAGCAATGTGGACGGCATCCGCAACACCGAGGATGACAAGAGACCGTTCCGTGGACAGAGGGAGGCAAGCATCCGAGGCATTCAGGCGAGCGCCAGAAGCCTCCTGGATCTCACGAATGCGGCTGCCACCCTTGCCGATGATGGAGCCAATTAGAATGTGAGGAATTAGCAAACGCAGAGGGTACGTCTTGGATTGGGCAGTAGAAGCGGCCTCGAGAGGTTCATTGTTAAGGGTACGGATGATCAAACCAAACGCCTAATATCTGTGGTTAGCAATTGAACCCTCGTAACAAACCCATGGAACGGAAAGAAACGACCTACCTTGGCAGCAGCATCCTGGGGACCGCTGACGGTCAGGATACGCTCCACTGCACCCCGAGAATAATCACTGACAGTGCACTTGGCACCGGACAGACGACGGATCTGGGACACGTTCTCACCTCCCTTTCCAATCACGGTGGCTGCCTCCGGGCTGGAGATCACCGCACGAATATGAACCCAGCTCGACTCGTCCTGTGGGGGCTGATCAGAAGCCGCTCGGTCGGCCTGGGAAGCTGTTGATTGGATGGGCTGGGTGTCAGGGAGACCCTTGCCATTGGGCGCATCGGGAACCACGGTATCTCCCTGGGTATCCTTGACACCTTCGACAGCAGGAACCTGGCTACTGGATACATCTGTTTCCGCCTCGGCGTCGCTCTTGACTACTTTGTCTAGAGCCGGGCGCTTGGCCTCAGGCTGGTCATTGGGACCGGATGGCGACGAAGGGTCCTCAAGAGGACGCTTGGTCGACTGAAGGTTGGAAGGAGAAGCCGACATCTTGGATGGTCTGTGCTGCTGTTTGTTTTTCACTTACAAGTGAAATCGAAAGGTGTCAAGAATGAAGTCTGCTTTCTTCTTTTATGATCGTTTTATGTACACCAGAATTTCCCACGGAAGGTGCTGGTGCTGGCGATCGGAAGGGGAGATTGGTGCTTTGAGAAGATTGGAGAGGCTGTGAAGGAAAGGTGGTACTGAGGAAGTGCCGAGGTAAGACGGGAGAAAGTGCAGATTCAAGTGAGAGGGCTTTGCTGTCACAACCGGGGAAGCTTCACGGGGGTTGCCGAGATGCTCGAAATGATGAGGCGGAAAGGGTGGAGAAGGGATCCTTGGGAGAACGCGATGGGAAATAGAAAATGAGGCAAGTAGAATATCAAGCGCCAGAAACCGTTCCCTGCTGTACCACACTGTAGCCTCCGATAACGTCTGAATCTGAGGTCAAGGGTGTGGGCTAAACTCGTAACCAACGAGTTGATAGCTTTACTGGCGAGAATCTAATAAAATCTCGAAGAACGGCGGGGATAATGGAATTGATGAAGGCGATGAAATGAGATCGCGGTGATTAAGGAGAAGAGGTGAAGTCGGCGATGGGGGAAGGAAGTCGAGGGTGAAGCTTGGTCACATGACGTCGACGCGAATGTTGCATGGGCGCAATGCATCTCGTCTCGTGTTCAGTATTTTGATTGCCTCTTAAGGCTTTAATCAAACAATTTACAGCAAGTCTAAATGCCAATCGAGCTCTAATTAAAAGTAATTTTTTTATTACTTCTAGGAAATATTTGCATCTCGCGTCACTCCGCCAAAAATAAGCATGGATGTCTCCGACCAAACCGTGCAGAAGATCCAGAAATTCGCAGAAAAACGCCAAGAAGCAGAGCAAGAGTCAGCAAAAGAACCTCTCAGTGGAACTGCATTGCATGTCTACACGCGACGTTTAGATGCAACTTTACAAGAGCTTCAAGAGCAAGTCAAACGTCAGCAGGATGAATTGAACAAGGCATGTGAGATTCTCATTATAGTAGAATGCCTCGACTGACATGAAACTATAGCTGCGGGAACGCAATTCCCTTGACCTAACAGAAACGGGCACCGATTCCTGGGCCCGTATCTCCCAAGCTCGACGGGCCAAGAAAGCATACGACTCACTTCTCAAGTCCGATGACGAGCTCCCAGCAACAGACTCGGTATTGCCATCACTTCTAGCCATTGAAGAAACTGCGAGGCTTGTTCAAGAAAACAAAGTCTCTGTCAAAATGACCGCCCAGCAGCTGTCTGTGGATCGAGAGCGCTTGCGGGTCGAAGAGGCCAATCTACGCGACTCTCAATCAATCGCAAGCGGACTGCGAGAGCGGATTCAGAGAATCCGCAATGCGAACAGGAAAAAGGAAGAGCAAACTCCGTCGCAGGTGGCACGCGAGCAGCTCGCCCTGCAGAAAAGGCAAAATAAAGAACTGGACCGCACGTCCGCGAGCCTCAAGGTCTCGTTGGATAAGTTCATCGATGAGACTCTTGCCCCAATGCTTGCTGCTGAGGATCTGGGCGGCCCGACTGTGGGCGATGCTTTCGAAGTGTCGGATGCTACGCTGAAGGCGGGTTATACAGCACACGGCAAGCCCAAGAAGCAGAAAGAGCCGGCAGAAACAGAGAATGAAACACAGCAGCGGATTGATACGTTTATGAAACGCAATGCAGAGGAGGCTCCCATAAATAAGAGAGAGGCAGCTGCGAAGGATATGCACGGTCTTCTCGACGCTATGCTGGAGGCTGACTCCTATATTGATTTGGAGCGCGACTCGGCGTCTTCGCGATTTCTCGTGAGAGCCAAGGTCGCGCAGTTTCACCCTCGAGATGCGAGGCGGCTTCGATTAATTGATTTCGGCCGCTCACTGGGGCATTGAATGTGGAGAGTTTTCATGACTAAGTGACAAAATGGTATTATTGATTCATGAAAGTGCATCTTCTCATATCCTGGTCCTTTGTAAACATGTCAAATACTACATAACCCGGCATGACTTCGAAATGACTCCCTACGAACCCGTGAGAAAAGAACACCTAGAGATGCTTGTGAAAACGCTCAATCAATCATAAACATCCCGACAAAAGGTGGGGA
Source organism: Penicillium sp. CF05 (assembly GCA_002916455.1). Classification (NCBI taxonomy): domain Eukaryota; kingdom Fungi; phylum Ascomycota; class Eurotiomycetes; order Eurotiales; family Aspergillaceae; genus Penicillium; species Penicillium sp. CF05. The sequence continues at coordinate 3,230 of PKQL01000151.1, forward strand.
AAGAACAATAACAAGAACTTCAAATAGGCATCATTCCAATCGTAGACTTTGGCGTTTTGGCCCTGGCATTCTTTCGCGGCGCAGATGACTGGCTTGTTGGGCGATCGCCTGATTTGGCTTTTGGCCGTGCGCCTTTGCCCTTCCAACTGCCAGTGGAGCCATATTTCCGCCTTGACGGTCGTTTTCCACTAGCAGGCTGGCGCTTGCGACTCTTCGAGCCGGAAGGCGCAGTGCCGGATTCCCAGTCGTCACCAGAGTCGTACCCCGGAGATGCTGCTGGAGGGAAATAGCGGCTTGTGATGTTTTCAGCCGCATTGCTGGGTGCAGTTGCAACAGGATTGTCCAGATTGAAGGCAGAAGCCTCATCCATGAACAAGTCGTCGTCACTATACTCATCACTACTGCTGAGATTGATGACATTATGGTGGTTGGGATCCGGAACAATGCCGCTGGTCTCGGCTTCCTGCTTCATTTCCAGGTAGCGGCGCTTTGCATTATCAACCAGTCCCAGGATCTGCCGGCCGTAGCGCTTGACCTTATCTTGGTCGATGCCCGGGATCGTGGAAAGCTCAGTAAGATCTATTCGTTGTTAGTTTAGTGTTCCAATTTAGTTAGAGAACGAGTATTTACTTGAGGGAAAGGAGATGCCCATATCACGTAGCACCTGATCAGAGAACGGTTGGCACCGAAGGCCCTTCTTAACAACAAGCTATAACAACTGTCAGTTTCTTGATGATGTACCAATAACTACCGCGATCACTTACATCTTGAAGCATGATTTTGGCATGCTCTTGGAAGTCCTCTACAACTACACGATGCATATGATCAAGTTGATCCAACTTCTGATCGCTGGTGATCGGAGGGCCCATCTCGTGTGTATTTGCGCGGCGAGGCTTGCCGGTGGTTCGAATCGGTTCGAAGCCATCACTATCCTCATCGACCGAGAGACGTGCGGCTGGAACCCCGGTAAATTGATAACGGTCAAGACGGCGGTCTTGGGCAGCTTGCACTGGAGAAGAGACCATGGTGGACTGAGGATCGCCGCCAGACTTTTTCTTCTGCGCGGCAGCCGAAGGTTTGCTCTTGCCTTTAGCCTTGCTATTCGGCGACGCGCGAACCAGTAGTTTCATCTGTCGCTGCCCACTCTCATATTCTGCGGCACGGCGGCCGAGAATGAGGTACTGAACAGCAAAATCACTTTTATTGATCACATTGTCTTCGGCCAATGCGTCTTCACCCAGCAGCCGGTAGAACAGACGTTCGGCTGCTCCACGGTCGAGGTCAGATCCCTTCCCATACCCCGGCATCGTGCGATGTTCTGGAGCTTTAGGCCGTTTGCAGTCTCCGCGAAGTATGTCACTGCAGTATAGCACAGTCACTTTCTCCTTTGCGTTCTGGAATTGTCGCACAATCTTGATGGCCCAGGATGCCTGTTCAGTAAAGTCATGGAGCTCAAACACCAAATCTGACTTGCAGTTATCGCAAGTGTTGTTGCAGTCCTCTCGGCGGAAGTATTCCGCAAAATAGGCGAGGACTTGCACTCGTCTGCAATCGCTGCGGTTCTCACAATATTGAACCACATTTCGCAACATCTGTTTTTGACGAGCTTTTTGCTGACCATTGCCATCTCCTGCATCGATCATCCGCTTCAAGGTTGCTGTGTCTTTGTATCCGAAGTAAAGATAACAGCCAGAACGTTTGCCGTCTCGACCAGCACGACCAGTTTCTTGATAATACCCCTCGAGACTCTTTGGGATACTGTGGTGCATGACGAATCGCACGTCGGCTTTGTCGATTCCCATTCCGAATGCAATGGTGGCAACAATGATATGCACTCGGCCCATCTGCCACTTCCTCTGAGCTTCCGATTTTGCCTTGGCTGACATACCGGCATGATAAGCGAGCGCTTTGAGGCGGTACTTCTCCCGTAGATCCTCTGCAACCTTGTCGCATGTCTTTCGCGAGAGGCAGTAGATAATTCCACACTGATTCCGATATGAGCTTGTAATGGTTTCCGCCATGCTGGCCAGAACCTCATCATTCTTTCCCTTCGACCGTACCTCGTAGGTGAGATTAGGCCGGTTGAAACTTTGCAAGAACACTTCACAATCAATGATCTTGAGATTATGCATCACGTCAACTTTGACATTCTCAGTGGCGGTGGCTGTCAAGGCCATGACTGGTACACCAGGGAACTTGGCTCGAACCTCTCCAAGCTCTTTGTAGTCAGGTCGGAAATCGTGTCCCCATTGGCTGACGCAGTGAGCTTCGTCGATGACGAGGCGTGCTAGTCTGTTTCTTCCGTGAAGCTTCTCGAGGGCTCTGATCAAGGCTTGGCTTTTACTGAGCATCTCAGGAGTGATGTACAAGACCTCCATCCCCTCGCCAGCTGCGTTCGAGAGCTGGCTCATGATCCAGGATTTTTCCTCTGGGTCGGTGTCGCCGTTGACCATGAAGGCCTTAATGTTCAGTTTCCGCAGATGTGATACCTGATCCTCCATCAGACTCAACAATGGAGATATAACGATCGTCACTCCCGTGGTGCGTCCACCCGTTACCACAGAAGGTAATTGATAACATAGCGACTTTCCTCCTCCAGTAGGCATGAGAATGAAAGTATCTCTGCCAGCAAGTGTTGCATCAATGGCTTCAAGCTGATTAGGTCGGAATCCGCGGAGATGGAATCGCTCTTTCAACACTTTCCTTACTTCTTGAGACCATGGATGGTTTGACCAGAAGGCGCTATGACCGGGCGACTTCTTCGGGACAGGGGCTTTGGGGATGTTGCCAGATGTCTCTACGAAAACTTTGCGGTTTTGACTGGCTTGCTCGCGGACGGGTATCTGATGAGCACCATCGAAGCCCTCTGCCGCCTCTAATATATCATCGTCGCTGACATTCCAGTCGAACTCATCGAGATCCATCGAATCCAATGGCGGAGTGCCCATATTCCGCGAAATACAGTTTTCATAGCTACTTGCCCGATTTGTCTCTTTGATTTTCTTAGGACTTGTTGGGGGTAAACGCTGCTGACCACGGGATTCTGTTTTCAAGCCGGTCCGCGAAGGAGAGGAAAGAGGGGGCTCCCGTGTGACTGCGTGGGCTTCGAAGGTGGGCTGAGTATGCTTCATGGGAGCGGGGTCGGATGGGCAATCGTGCGCTAACTCGAGAATATTAGCTTGAGATAGGAGCTCAAAGATCCTTGATTCGGTTTGTTCCAACTCTGCCTCGACTGCTCGACTCTGCGCGAGCTCTTCTGGCATAGTTGTTGGGTCTAGACCTTGTGAGATCACACGTATCAAGTTTTGCTTCAGATCTTGCTTGCGAGAAACACAGCCCTTGTGGGTGTTTTGATGTTTTTGCAACAATTCAATTGCCTCGATCTGAGCAACAAGGGCCTTGTTCTCAGCGATCAATTCTGGGACTGGCTGACCCTCCATGGCCTGTTGATAAACAATTTCAGAATTCTTCTGCAGAGTAGACCTCAATTTGGAAATTGCATGCCCAAAAGCATTATTTCCAAGGGTTAAAAACTTCACAAGGTCCGGATCCTTGTCCTCTGAACTGGATGGCTTCGACCAAGGTGTCGACGGGATAGGGTCTTTAACCACTGTCGTTTTCTTCGGCTGAGTCGATGGTTGCGCAGCTGGGAACGATGCTTTGGGCGTAGATTCCAATCGTGAATGCTTGGTCTCTATCTTTTTCTCATCCGCCGCTGGACTCATCTCGGGGAGTATTGGGTACAAACTCTCCTCGGCATCCAAGATCATCTTATCGGCGGGATCTTCATTATCAGGCCAGTCGTCAAAGAGATCATCGTCATCATCTGAATCCGCGATCACTTGTTTCCGATGGCTCCGTGGGGCAACAGGCGAGTTGTGTTTAGGTTGTTTCACCGCGCTTCGGGGATTTGTCTGAGTTGTTTGAGTTGTCTGACGCGGGATTGTGGGTTGTTCCGACACAATGCCTTGAGTGGCGGGAGATAGGGCCGCCTTCGAGGCAGTTCGCACTTTCGTCGCATGTTTGGACGGGGAAAGAAGATCGGAGGTATACTCGTCACTTTTGCGCTTCTTGCCGCGTTTCTCACGAGTTGCGCATGGGGTGCTTTCTTCTGCCCATAGCACATGCGGCTCACCAGCGGGGAGAGTCTCCGACGAGGATATTATAGACCGATCAAGCTCCCCTGTCAAATCAATTGATTCGATCTCATCCTGTTCAGGCGCGTGGAAACTCTCTGATCGCGATGGAGTCGACTTTGGGCGAGAAGGTTTGTATGATGATAACGGTGGTTCTCGGAAGGACTCTGATCATTGTACAGAATGTGTCAGTTGGATAATTCCCGCGAGATCCGTCTTAATCGGCCACATACCTCGAGCTATGCTTGGCTGTTTCGGCGAAGCCCGTTTATTCGTACTTGACGGAGTAGTGGTGGGGACCGCGTCGTGTCGGCTCAACATCCGAGGCTTGCTCGCGGATTGGGGTAACAATCGGGCCATTGATACATCCGACTCATTCTCCGCGTCTGCAAGGATATCATCGAGGGCCGCGAATTCGTCGGTGGGGGGAATAGATTGTTGTGATACGTGATTGTTGCGTTCAGGCAAGCTGATTTGCGCCAGAGGGGGGTTGAGAGGATCCCCTTGGGTTATCAACCATTTGAGATGAGTTGCTAAGTTATTCTTCGTCATGGGGGCCTGTTGCTGTCATGGCCGTGGATCTTGATGTTTGGAGCAATGAGGGCAATCGCGAAACCGATATGGACGCGTCGGCACGTGAGCGGTCAACCAAATCAATCTATAGAGGCAGTTACGTTCAACTAAAAGTTACTCGACCAAATTGGACTAAGAACATCAAATTCTGTGTAGATCTCATCATTGTTATTATATGATCTTATATTTGCCGAAGTTGGATATAAACAAAACCCAGTGGTGCAAGCGGCAGGCCTACAGACATCGATCTGATTTGGAGGGGGCAATTCAGTGTGGGGAAAGGCATAATTTCTGCCCCACGAAAAGAACATCGCGAAAACTCACCTTCGTATCCAACATTGAGCCAAAATGGGCAAAAAGACCAAGAAGTCCGCAGAGCACAAGGACCGCGTAGCGGCAAAGCAGACAAAGAAGTCCGCGCAGAAAGAGAAGAGATCTAAAGCCAAGGGCAAAGATGCAGACAGCGATGCTGAAGACGCAGACCTAGATGCCATTTTGGCCCAGTACGCCGAAGAACAGGCCAAATTCTTGAAGGTTACTGAAATCCCTTCCGAGCCTCCGGTTCCACGTTCGTCTTCGACCGTGCTGGCATCTCCGTCGAACCGAAATGAGCTGTTGCTTTTCGGTGGAGAATACTTTGACGGAACACATGCCATTTTCTTCAATAACCTTTTCGTCTATTTGATTGATCGCGGCGAATGGAGAGAAGTGACTAGTCCCAACAGTCCTCTTCCTCGAAGTGGTCATGCATGGTGCCGAGGAGGAAATTCCGGAGGCATCTATATGTTTGGAGGTAAGATTGTCTTGCTGGATGTGTTGAAGTTTCTTGTGCGGAGGCTAACTATCAACAGGAGAGTTCTCATCGCCGAAACAAGGCACATTCTATCACTACAACGATTTTTGGCACTTAGACACAGCCACAAGAGAATGGACTCGTCTTGAGGTTAAAGGAAAAGGTCCTCCCGCTAGAAGTGGTCACCGCATGACCTATTTCAAGGTATGTGCTTCGATTTTAGCTTCTGTCTTTTGTATTAGAGCTAACAGCGAGACAGAACTACATTATCCTCTTTGGTGGATTCCAAGATACCTCCCAGCAGACTAAGTACTTGCAGGACCTGTGGATCTATGATTGTAATCAGTATACCTGGCACAACCCGGCGTTAACCCTTGCCTCCCAAAAGCCCGATCCTCGCTCATCATTTTCTCTGCTACCGCACGAGACTGGAGCAGTTCTCTACGGAGGCTACTCGCGAGTGAAGGCAGCTGCAGGTGGTGGTAAGCAAGGCAAGGGCGGTGGTCCCCAGAAGATGGCTCTTCGCCCCATGGTTCACCAGGATACTTGGTTCTTGAGAGTCACGCCTCCTGCAGCTGAGGCTCCATCTTCAACGGCACCTACAGTTCGATGGGAGCGACGAAAGAAGCCCGCTAATACGCCCAATCCGCCCCGTGTTGGCACTACCATGGCATACCACAAGGGCCGAGGAATTATGTTCGGTGGTGTCCACGACGTGGAACTAAGCGAGGAGGGTATTGAAAGCGAATTCTTCGATACTCTCTTTGCTTGGACCACCGACAGAAATCGTTTCTTCCCGTTGAGTCTTCGACGTCCCCGCGCACCCGGCAAAAAGCAGCAGGCAAACCAAAATGCAAAGTCTAAAAATAGGGGCAAGGCGGACGAGGAGGAGCTTTTGGCGAACCTTAAAGCCCTGGAAGCTAAAGTTGGAATTCGGGATGATGAAGATGATGATATAGAGATAAGCACGCCTCAGTCCGAGGAGCCTGTGGAGCCCGCACAGCCCTCAGTTGTTCGCTTCGAGATGCCCCATCGACGATTCAATGCCCAGCTAGCAGTGCAAGATGATACCCTATTCATCTTTGGTGGTACATTTGAAAAGGGCGACCGAGAGTTCACTTTCGACGATATGTATTCCATTGATCTAGTCAAACTCGACGGCGTCAAGGAGATATTCTACAGGGAGCCTGCGAATTGGAACCTCTTGAAGGAAGCCGAAGACAGTGACGAAGACATGGATGATGAAGATGACGACGAGGAAATGGATGAAGAAGATGAGGCCGAGGCCGAAGCGATGTCTCTCGATGCTCCTTCGCCTGCCCCGACAGATGTGCCATCTGTTACCAAGGACATGGAGCAACTCGAAGTTGAGGAACCAGAAGAGCAAAATGTCAATGACAGCCGACCTTTGCCTCGGCCGTTCGAGAGCTTGCGAGAGTTCTTCAGCCGCACTTCTGAAGAATGGCAGAATATCATGATGGAAATTGTCAGGGAGAGGGAAGAGTCTGGCGACAAGACAGTCAAGGAACTGCGCAAGGCAGCGTTCTCTCTGGCCGAAGAAAAGTGGTGGGATAGTCGAGAGGAGATCATGGCCCTGGAAGATGAGCAAGAGGCCGCGGGTATTGGAGAGGTCGTTAGCATGTCTGACCGTACTGAGAATATGGGAGGAGCTGGTCGTCGCCGCTGATACCCTCTACAAAGATGCAAAAAAAAATTATTTAAGCGTTGAATGTCCAATTTTTGAGTCTCTTAAGTCTGTTTTTCTTGTATTCATGTATTAATATCCTCCTAGCTCTGGGCAACCTTTGTCAACACCTCCGTAACCAGCGCAAAGTCTCGCTCCACATCAACCCGCCAATTCGAGATTGCAATGCGGCAAGCAGGAGATCCATCCCAGCTGGTACCCGAGACGAACATTCGCGAGCTCTCGTTGATCTTGCTTCCTAGCTCGCGGTTCAAGCTCTCATCATTCGCGCGGAACAGAACAGTCATAAATGTCTGATCGAGCAGTTCGGATTTAGACATTGTTTCTGGCAAAGCTGTATATCCAGAATGCTCAAACACCCATTCGTAGATTTTCCGGGCAAGCCTTATCTGGCGCTCTAGCATCTCTTGATATCCAGACTTGCCATATGACAACAGCGAAGCATACACCGGCAACGCTCTGAATCGACGAGAGTTTTCAATTCCAATATTTAAAGGCGAGGGGATGGAAGGGCCATCGGAGTTTCCAGCAGCTAGGTAGGCTGCATTTGCATTTTGGAATACTTGCGATGCGATGTGCGGGTGTCGGGTGAAGAAAAAGCCACAGTCGTAGGGAACGTTGAGAAGCTTATGGCCGTCACCGGTAATCGAGTCGACCAGATCTATTCCTTCGCAGCCCTTCTTGATTGTCGCAAACTCTGGGCGTTCAGCAAGAACACGACCAAAGATTCCAAATGCTCCATCAGCATGCATCCAGGCTCCGTACTTATCGCACAGCTGGCGTATTTCTTTCAAATCCGCACCACTTGTTGCAAAACGACCAGTATTGACCTCCCCGCAAGATATCGCAACAATGCTGACCTTGTCTGTTCTCGCAAGTTCTTTCTCAAGCTTATCAATGTCAAACCGGAGCGGGTCGTCGGCTCGGCAGATGTTGTGTACATTAGAACGACCGATGCCTAGCACACCAGCAGCCTTCACAAGGGACGAGTGTGGCAGCGTGGATAACACTTGCACCCCAGAAAGTCCCAATGCATTCAATACCTCGAACAAGCCCTCTTCGCCAACACTCTGGAGATGACAGCCTTGTCTCTGCGCGGCCTTTTGCAAGATAAACTCGCGCCCACATGCTAGGCCAAGGATATTGCTCCCCGTGGCACCAGTAGTGAACGTTCCATTATGCCAGGTAGAACGGTCTAGCCGGAAGAGATCCAAAAGAAGACCAAGTGCGTTGTACTCCACATCGGTGACAATTGAGTGATCTGGGAGATGCACCTGGACGTTCTGGTCGTAGGCAGAAACAACGTTGTCCGCGAAGAGCGCTGCTGGGGTAGTTCCGCCAGTGATGAAGCCATAGTAATTGGCACTTATGCTTCCGCCGTTGAATGCCGGAACAATATCATCGACAAGGTGTCGCTGGACAGATTCGAGACTGGATCCTGTATCAGGGAGTGTCGCGGGGAGAGAAGCTCTAGCCCGCGCCAGGTTCTCGGCGCTAGGGAGAATGCCTGAGACCCAGGGTCCCTGGGCGGCCTTCCATAGATCTTGTTGAAATTGGTTCTGCATGGCTGAAGTGTATGCCTTGGTGGAATCAACTGTCTGGCCAATATATACCTAGGTACCAATGTCGGGATCTCGGGATCTGAAAAGTAAACGAGGCCTCTTATAGGGTTCGGCTGTACCTTCCAATAACAGTATTCGATTTCTGATCTTACATATAAAGTAGACGGAGCTAAACAGATATCGTTGAAAGATACCTGGGCACGTTCAGACGCCTAGATGGCGGGATAAGTGGGGCAAAAGCTGTGAGTCCGATGTCCGGAGTTCCAGTTCCGGTGCATCTCACAACCTTCCAAGGTTGGAAATCTTGAAGATACATAATGTCGAAGACGGGAGCCTAGCTAGGACCTCTATAGTACCTAGGTACCTATAGTTCGAGTGGTGACTCATTCTTAGCCTCAGGCGCCGACCGAGTCAATTTGTCTCTGGTGTACGGAGGACTATGGCTGGTTTTGCTCTGTTTCTCACCCTCATCCGACCCTTCTTCCCTATTGCCCCTGGCATCTCATTGGGAGCTGACGACGCCTAATTATCCTGTCAAGTTCGGGGTGAAGGTACGGAGCAGAGATTTTATGTTGACTTCGTCTATTTGTTGCTAAGTCAACTACCAGCTCGCGTTACTCTCCGAATTCGCCTTGGTAGTGCACAAGTTCTCCTTACTTGAATACATTGGATAACCTTATCTATCTTGTATATCATGATGCATATTTCAGGGGCGCATAGTCAGCCCTGAGCAAGGAGAATCTGTCTCAGATAACGAAAAATAAATCGCGCGAGACCAGTGCCCATGATTGAGACCCTCTCTCCTTTCCCAGACCATGTCGTTAAAAAGAGAATAGTACCGTCAAAATGACTCGCAGAAGAAGTCCCAAAATCCCTTCAGTCGCGCATGCCCCAGAAAAGCATTTTTATGCCAAGCCATATCCAATCCAGCGTATCTAGGTTCAATGATCGACGCGGATCACCCTTCTTATGCATGTAAATATTCCACATTCTGTCATCGCGCGTCTCCTGCGTTCCACATGAAGCCCCTGGGGTGAAGATACGTGGGGCTTGGTCCTACATAGACAAGTGGTCACGTTCAAAACTTTCTTGCAACGATGGCTGTCACTCCAGTCTTCACCCACTCCTGAAGCACCTATTGTCGAAAGGCCGACCATGTCTGGCCACATCAAGTTCGCGGAGCCGACCTCGGATAAGGCTAGCAAAGACGGCGCTAGGGGGCGCGGACAAGAAAAGGGGTCGGCACAGAGAGTACCTTCCCCAGGAAGTGAAATTGTTTACCCGACAGGATGGAGACTAGTGCTCACCACCACAGGGTATATGTCAAGTGAAATCATATTTCGGATGAGGAAGGCTGACATTCTATAGACTCTTGATTGGGTTTTTCCTTTCTAATTTGGATGTCACAATTGTGAGCTCGGCTCTCACGAGTATCACAGATGACCTGGAGGGCTTCGAGAAGAGAAGTTGGATTATTACTGGGTATCTGGCCACCTACACAGGTATGACTCGAATTGTGGTTCTATAATGATTTATTTCCCTTTTGGATTGCTTTTTTTCTTGAAACATGTATCTTGAAATAGCTTCCCACCGTCTCTCTCTCTCTCACATTACTGATCTACTACTCCCAGGGTCTATGGCAATATGGACGAAAATCAGCGATATAGTCGGCAGGAAGCAAACCACAATCGCTGCTCTTGTTATTTTGCTCGCATTTTCATTTGGGTGTGGGTTTGCTCAGACGGTTGACCAACTGTAGGTCTAACGTAGTTCTGCGCTCATTTGCTGTCCCAGGGCTAACTACTGAGGCAGTATAATATTCCGAGCACTCCAAGGAATTGGGGGCGCTGGTACATACGCTTTGACAATTCTATGCATCTACGAGATAGCTCCTAAAACGAAGCTTCCACTCTACAGCAGTCTCATGTCATTTTGCCTTGTCTTTGCATCTTTGATAGGCCCAATCGTTGGCGGTGCTCTTGCGGAAAACTCGGCCTGGCGATGGACGTTTTTCGTCAAGTATGTGAATGCTCAGCATCTGTGTTGAAAGGTATGCTAATTAGATTATTAGTGCACCCCTGTGCGTTATTGCGATCGTTATCATCATCGCTGCGATGCCCAAACACTTCGGTCTTGATCAGCACACTCCTTCATTTCGAACACGAGCCTCATATCGCTCGTTTGCTAATCTCGATATAATGGGATCGCTTTTGATAATGGCTGGCTCATTTTTGATAGTCGCCGTATTGAACGAAACCAATCTTGCATTCTCATGGTCCTCGAGGGATGCCATTGCGCTCCTTGTGCTCACGGGGGTTTCCTGGATTGCCTTTTTCGCCTGGGAATGGTATATCTCGGGCATTCCGGGTAAAGACCCCATATTCCCCAGGCGATGGCTTTTCGATCGTCCATGGCTGGGAATACTTATGTGAGTCCATTTAGAGTTCATGATTATCGTACAGTTTTTCTGACGCCACTTTTAGTTCTTCGTTTGTCATCGGCGCACCGTACAACGTCGTCCTAGTATATGTACCACAGCAAGCCCAGCTTCTGTTGGACAAGTCGCCTTTGGACGCCGGTATCTATCTGATTGGATATTCTGCTGTTGCGGCAGTTGCCGCAGCTATTGTCAATATTGCCAGCGCTGGGGGACGCATCCCGTTTATTTATACTCTGCTCGTGGGCTGTACAGTCCATACTGTCGGTGTTGGGCTGCTCTCTACCATTACCGCTTCTAGGGGCTTCCACGCAACAGATATTGGTTATCTAGTCATTGCTGGTACAGGGATGGGTCTGACAATGGGCATCCTCGTGCTATCAACACCATATATAGTCGAGGACAGAGACCTGGGTATGTGTTCCCCTGACAAACTTCTCGATAGTAAGGTGACTGATACATTGACTAACTGGTCCGTCGCTTCTCGTTGTAGCAATTGCCACTGGCACCGTGGTTCAGATCCGCTTTCTCGGCGGTGCTATTGGTCTTGCCATTGCATCTAATATATTGAACGGCCGTCTAGCGCAGCGTTTGCAGGGTGTTTTGACGTCACACGAACTGCACCTATTCCTTGAGAACGTGAAATCGATAAAAAGTCTATCTCCCCATCTACAGGAGGTAGTGAAGAGCGTTCTAGCTAGCAGTTTCAATACGCAGCTGATTGTTATGATCGGATTTGCGGCTGCTCAGCTACCGGCGTCTCTACTACTGCTAAAAGCAGGTCGGCAGCTTGCGGCCAACAAACCCTCAGGTACGAACCCAGAATAAGAAAATAAGGCTAGTTATATCTTTTTCTCTTTTGGAAATGATTTGTCTTGGGAACAGAATGCAGAATTAATGACGAACTAATGTTTCATTCAATGGTTATGCCCGAGGTCAATTTGCTACAATGTATCGATCCCAGGACATACTGTAATATGGTAATATGGTCCAAATTAAGCACATTGTAAGGAATATTCGATGAGGACGGCATCAAGCATACCGTTTAACCTAAATGTAATCGGCACTAGGCATGGCTATATATATATTCCTAGGCGTGACTCACAGTATAGCCATTGTTATTTCATGCCGTCCCACTCCCGATCCATATATTGATACATTGACATTGGCTGCTACCAGGACTTTGTCCTTGTCCCCATGAAGGTATATACCTGTAGAGCTTGCACGGTCCATGGAAGTTGTTAGATCCTATGAATACAGAGATTTCCTGTGGCTCTTCTCCTAGCCCCCCATTATATATACAATAGGTTACCCATCTCTCTGTAAATGGTTTATGAGTAGTAGACAAAAGGAAAACACTTAAAAAATTTTATTTTACCCGGTTTGGGTGATTGCAGAACAAGCAAGGACCAGACTAAAAAAGTGGTGCGGTTCTCCGCAAGGCGGCTTGTCACCAACGCGCCCTCTGTTTTTAGTCCGCATCAACATCGCAATCATGGCCGCGAAACTGATTGATCGACGCTTCCATAACGTTCCAGGTTAATATCATCTTTATTTATCATCAATAGCTAGCCCACTGGTCTCGATACTGATAATTTGATATCCAGGAAAACTTCGGGTCTCCGAGCTGTTCTTCGATGTCCCTGTGGACTACAGCAAGCCCGCTGGGGAGACGCTGAGGCTCTTTGCACGAAGTGTCAGTCGCTTGAACAAACCCATAGAGTCAGCTAAAGAAGATGGCAAGGATGCCAAAGAGGGCAAGCTTCCTTGGCTGGTCTACCTGCAAGGTGGCCCTGGTTTTGGATGTGGTGCCCCGCAGTCTTACCCCTGGGTTGAATTCATACTCAGCAAGGGTTATCAAGTGTGTGCCATTCACTTTATAGTTTGTAGATTGATGCTCAACCATTTTATAGGTGCTCTTTCTGGATCAACGAGGCACTGGCCTCAGTTCGACTCTCACAGCGGGAACCCTTGCCCGCCAGGGAGATGCAATCAAGCAGGCCGAGTATCTCAAGAACTTCCGCGCAGACAGCATTGTCCGTGATTGCGAAGCCATTCGTGGTGTTTTGACACAGGACTATCCACCTGACCAGCGCCGGTGGAGTATCCTTGGGCAAAGTTTTGGTGGCTTCTGTGCTGTGACTTACATGTCAAAGTTGTATGTTCTGAATAAGTTGACCTCCATACCTGGATATCCCGCTGATATATTACTTAACTTCCAGCCCGGAGGGCTTGAGAGAAGCTTTCCTTACTGGTGGCCTTCCCCCTCTCACCAACGGGCCAGATCCTGTCTATGCGAAGACCTATGGTGCGCTCCCCCTTTTTTTTTTTTTCTTGAGGTGTTTTCTTCGAGACATTGACACGTAAACAGAAAAGGTCAAGGAGAGAAATGAGGCTTACTACCAGAAGTACCCCGAAGATGTGGACCGTGTTAAGAATATCATGCAATACCTGACCCAAAATAAGGTCGCATTACCATCCGGATTGCTCACTCCGTATCGCTTCCAGCAGCTGGGCATTATGTTCGGCTTCCACGGTAAGGCCCTCAAATCAGACAATCAAGTTTATTGAAGCTAACACGTTCTAGGTGGTTTGGATGGCCTGCACGGTAAACTTTGCTTTGTCTCGTGAATGTCGCAGTAAAGATGCTAACCCGAGTCTAGACATTGTTGTCAGAGTCACCAACGATTTGGATATGTTTGGATTCCTTACTCTGCCGACTCTTTCCGTGATTGACAGTAATGGTGGTATGGACAAAAATATCATCTATGCCATTCTACATGAATCAATCTATTGCCAAGGGTAAGGAGCCGCTTTCCATGCTGTCAGCTTTCCATAACATATCTATGTCTAACAACGAATATAGAAAGCCGTCGCTCTGGGCTGCTGACAGACTGCGCGCTAGCAACCCGCAATTCCAGATCAATGACTCGCTGCCTGAGATCTACTTCACTGGCGAGATGGTAAATAGCCCAACCCGCGGATCTTTTCCGACAAGAAATCTAACATAATTCTCACTTAGGTCTTTAAAGATATGTTCGAGTCCTACTCAGAGCTCTCAGAGCTCAAAGAAGCGGCTGAAATTCTGGCTACGACAGACGAATGGCCGGCCCTGTACGACGAGGCTCAACTGGCCAAGAACGAGGTGCCGGTATATGCTGCAACCTACATCGATGATATGTATGTTCACTATGATCTGGCTACAGCTACTGCTGCCAAGATCAAGAACTCCAAGCAGTTTATCACCAACACCATGTACCACGATGCACTGCGCAGCAAGTCGGGCGAGATCATGCGTCAACTCTTCAACCTGAGAGAGGATTCACTCGATTAATTCGCATATGCGGCGTTGGATTCCATACACGTTGTGGATTTTCTAGGGACAGGATGAACTCAGAACAACTACCAGTGAAGTCTACGAGAGATTTAAGATGTAGAAGTAGCCTAGAATACGGTACAAAGAAAGAAATGTATATGTAGGGTTGGGATGGACGTAGTATTGGGTATAATAAATCGCGAGATAGTATATACAGAAAACCTTCTTCGTTGTCTGAGTACGAAATATCGGAAGATATCAGAAAACCTGTTTGAACTGATCAGTATTGCCACCCTTGCTGTAATAACCATGGAGCGAGACAAAGTACGTACCGCACCGCCAATGATGAATAACCTCTCTTCCTCACGTTGCACCCACTGAGCAATCTTGCTAGCGCTTTGGGCAAGTGCATTTCGATTAGTGTTCGGCTCAGCGATACAATATAATTCGAACACAGGGGTTACCCATCCGAACGAAGTGGCTGACCGCGAAACACAGTGGTGAACTTTGACATGGGTATTCTTGGCGTGGATGCTCGCGTGCAAGTTGTTGTACATTGACATCAATCTACAGGCGGTCAGAATCATTCAATATCACAAGCAGCAGTAGAGACTAGAGGGAGAGTGCTCACCGTCGTCGTCGAGTCACCGAGGAAAATTCGGGGGCATACGATGACATGGTGAATTGTACGTTGGCACGCGATTTGTAAAGGAAATGATGTAGCACAGTTCCAGGAACTATATCAGTAGTTGCGGGTCGGCCATTGTCAATTGCCGTTTTGATCTCCTTCAGACTGCCGGTTCCCTCCATTTGCTGTTGTATCATTAGTACCACATGCCATATTTGATAGCATAGAATTGTCCGATCTTACCTCCACAAGAGCATCACGCATTCCTTGCATCTCAAAGAAAGCCTCTTTATCCGGACTGATAAGAACAATGGCAACAGACTCGTCCTTGGTGATCTCTGCGCTGTTTCCGATGTCGTCGCGGATGTCAAGAAAGCTCACATACATGTAGAGATAGCCGCTGCTGTTGAAGCCAGGCAAACAGACGGGAATCCAACTTTCTCCGCCGCCAGCTTTAACTCCGTCGGCTTCGAAAACCATGTTGAATAATAGCTGTAGATCGCCTGGATGTAAGGAGTGCTTCTTGGGTCGCACAACACTGACGAGTCTTCCACCGGCCACAAGCAAGCCATATAGAAGACTGCTGGCTTTAGTTTTTAAGAGTGCATTGTTGATGGCGTGCCGGTGTTGTTTGCGGATTTTCAGACACTCCAGAGCCGATAGCAACGTCGACGGAGACCCTCGGGTGAAACTGTCTGCCAGAGATGAGAGAAGGGTCTCCGAACCCTGTAAGGGCCGCGATAGATCAGTAGAAGGCCGCACAGAGAAGAGATGGGTTAAAGAAGGCAGTGTTAATGTAGATAAGATCTGCATATACAATGCTTCCAGTTGAAGCTGAAGCTGATTGTCGCTCTCCATCATACGGCTGATTGCCACGAGGTGCAAAGATCCCCGTGTCAATACAACAAACCTAGTGTCACCAGCGGAGAAGCCTCGCAGATGATCATTTGCATCTTCGTAAAATGAAATGATTGTCTGGATAACCCCGACATAGCCAGATATCAGGCCGCTATCGCCGTGCCTTGTCCAAATCGGCTTACCAGCGGCGGATAGGATCACATAGTGCTTACGCTTTGCTTTCCACCGCTGGAGTAGCAGCTCTGATATGGGTTAGTATTATAAAATAAAGATACCATTAATTATTGACACAAACCCTCGTTATCGCCTTCCTCATTGAGCTCGCCAACGGCTTCAAATTCGCTCAGAATTCCATCGTCATCTATATCGTCGGCCGCAAATTCAGGGAAGTCAAGTAGACCTGTAGCGCCTTGTCGTTGGCTACCGGGCGCTGTAGCAGCAAAGTCCATAAAGAGCGCTTCAACATCCCCGGAATCACCATTTGGAACTGAGCTTCTAATGCTCACGGAGTCTCCAGCTTCGCTGCCCCGCGGGCTCGCCAACTGACTGAGGCTCGCTGTGGCCTTTGGACCCTGGCCCAGACCACGAACAGCTAATGTGGAGTAAGCGCTATCAGCAGCTTCCGGTGATTGTGTCTCGATATCGGTCCGTGAGATAGCTGTCGTTGCCTCTGCCTGTAGAGCTGCCCGGGAGCGCGTTTCATCGCTCAATAGACTCAACGTATTTGGTCGCGGGGGTAAAGGGGGCCGCTCTCCTTCTGAGCTGTCACTGCGCTCATCAGGGTCTGGGATTGATGGGCTGGAAAGATACGGTTGCTTGGAGGCCTTGACAGGCTGTTGGCCGTCGGCTTTTGGGTCTTGTTGTGTATTCATCCCCGCTGCGGGCATGCGCTTTTCGACGCGGGCGCTCGTCGCGGGTCTTCAGGCCATTAAATGCTCATTGTTTATTTCAAATGTTCGGATTCCTTGATCAGTTGTGTTTGTCAATTTGATAGTTGCTGGACGTTGACGTCGGCGAGTCGGAGCTACCCCAAGGCGGAACAAAACAAATGGACGTGGCCGCCTGGGTTGACTCCTGGCCAACATTTAACCACAAACTCCCTTTCCCACAGGGCCATCCTCGATGTGCTAAATATGACGGAGGGTAGTTCGAAGCTTTCACAACAATTTCACGTCCGTCGTTGGCACCATGAGTCTTGATCCCAATGCCTTTCCGAGGTCGAACTCCCCCGCAAGCTCCGAGAGCTCCTTGACACGCTCCCGTCTACAAGGCAAGGAAGGTATGCGCCCACCCCAATAATCACATGAGAGGACGGTGTCTGATTATATCTGGTGGTTTTAGGGTCCCTCAAGAAAGACAAGAACTATCGCCGATATGCGTCTAGTGTTGAACGAGCGCTTTCGCTCTTCGACAACGCTCTCCAAGAATGGGCCGATTATATCTCATTCCTTGGTCGCCTGTTAAAGGTGAGTTCACTCGACTTAGTAGCAATGTTCGCTAACATCGCTGATAATCAAAATTAGGCTCTCCAAACCCACCCACCCGATCAGCCTGTCGTCCCTCATAAAGTGTTAGTATCGAAGCGACTCGCCCAGTGCTTGAACCCATCGTTGCCATCAGGCGTACACCAAAAAGCCCTCGAAGTCTACACGTACATATTTGGATTGATAAAGGTATGTGTGGCCATCTGAAAGACTGCCAGTATGCTTACTGGTGCATGTGTTTATAACCAGCTCGAGGGATTATCGCACGACCTGCCTTTGTACCTCCCTGGCCTTGCGCCAACATTGACTTTCGCCTCTCTTACTGTCCGCCCATTATTTCTGTCTTTGGTGGAGGGCTACATCGTTGATCTGGAACCATGGGCTATCCGTCCGGCCTTGAAAGCAATCATTCTAGCCCTACTTCCAGGCCTCGAAGAGGAGACAAGTGAGGATTTTGAGCCAACACTACACACAATTAACAAACTGCGAGATGCTGCTGCACAACTCGAAACACAGAGGACTTCTGAGACCGGGGCATCTGGACAGTATTTCTGGCAATGCCTCTTTCTTGCATCTATCACAAACCCTAGTCGACGGCTTGGTGTCCTCGCATATCTGAACCGCTACCTCCCGAAACTAGGTATCGCAGATCGTCGACCGAGCATGGCTGGCGGGAGCGATCCGCAGAACATTTCACCCGAGATACTGGCCGCAGCGGACTCTGTTATTCTACCGGAGCCTGGCCTCTTGATCCGGTGTGTTGCATCGGGCTTATCTGACGACCAGCTCCTTGTCCAACGCAACTTTCTTGATCTCCTTGTCACACACCTTCCACTCGGCTCTCCGATCTTGCAAAACAAAATTGCAGCTAAAGATCTTCAAACGTTGGTAATTGCAGCAGTGGGGGTGGTCACTCGGCGAGACATGAGCTTGAACCGCCGTCTCTGGGCGTGGTTTCTAGGACCAGATTCCCAAAGCGATGGCTCTTCGGTGGATGATCGAAAATTGTCATCGGAAACCGCTCGATCTACCTCCGTTGATGGAAAGGAACTCACACCATCACAATACTTCAGCCGGGTAGGATTACAGCCATTGGTCACTGGTCTACTGGATATGATTAAAGAAGCACCGAATATTCCGTCCGAAAGAACCAAGCCATTTCGCATAGCTCTGTCGCTAATGGATCGCTGGGAAATTGGTGGATACATTGTCCCTGCTGTTTTCTTGCCTACTGTACGCAGTGTTCAGGCATTTGAACCCACAGCCCCCGAGAACCACTTCGAAGAGGTTTTCCGCAGTGCGAGCGCCTTTTTTGATGGCGTTGAAAGTGGTGTGATATTCTCCGAGCTTCTGGGGTTGGTTGATTGCCGGTCTTCTGATGTAGACATTGATAGCGACCAAGTGTTGCGTGACTTGGATCTTGCACAATTTATTATTGAGAATTTCAATGTGCGCGAAGAAGATATGGTCCAGATTCATGTGCCTCTGCTGGCATTGTCAGTGCTTGTGAAGATAAGAGAGATTTCATCCAAGGAGAGCACTGCCAACAAACAGGCCGTGGCCGCCGCCTTGAACAAAGTTCTCAAATCGTTGACTGGTTTACTCACAGAGCGGGCGTTCTCAAGGAAGACGGGCTCTGAAAAGACTGCTGGCAACGACACAAAGGGCCGTGGTACTGATATCTTGAAAACTGTCCACAGTTTCTATGAAAAGAGCAAAAATAGCTTGGAGCTTCCACCTCTTCCCTACGCTCCGAAGAATCTTGGCGAAATGATCATTCGAGAGGCTCACCAACTAGCTATCGCGGCGCTAGAAAGCCGCGATGGCAACCTACCTGTCCACGAACCACTCGATATTCTTGTGACTCTGCTCAAGAAGCTTCCGAAGTCCCGCGTTCTACGAGACCGAAAACTTTATGAAGCGCTCTCTCGGCGACTAGGCTCAGGGAAGGACAAACCAACCACCGCCTCCTTCTCCGTCATATCGACAATCGCTTCGACGGTGACAAGTTTGTTTTTCATTCACACCCCTGGCTTCTATGTCAGCTATGAGGACGCTTGCGATTTGATCACCCCTCTTGTCAACCAGCTCTGGTGGTACTTATCACCTCTCAGTCCAAAGTTCCACGTGGAAGCTGTCCGCTGCTTGTGGCTCCTGCACTCGATTTCTTGGATTGACCACCTTGTCGAAGCGTCCTTGACAGCTCTAATGGTCAATGTGTCAACTGCAGCATCCCGCCACCTCTCGTCGGAGCAACAAGCTGAGCGATTCTATGTCTTGTGGAACCACAGTCATCACAGCACACATGAGCAGCCGCCAAAGCAAGTACTTGATGTTGGAGGGACCCTGTTCTCTTATCAATGTTCGATGCTTGAACGCCCACTTTTCATTGTCCTCGATCTTCTTTCCGAGGAGTCAAGTGACAGTTCGCAAAGCGTCCAACTATGGCTTCAAGACCTGTCATCTATCCACAAGTAAGTCGGCTTCTCGTCCCAACGCGTTATCCATATCTAATAGTTTAACAGGGTTTTCCATGTGGTACTCTCGAATCTTGATGAACTTTCTGAACCTGATGAAATCAGCGAGAAAAAGACAGACAACCACTCAATCTCCCCGGATGACTATAAAGAGTGTGACTACCTGTTACGGACAGCCTCAAATATCATATCCGCGCTTTCGCACAATGGATGGATCGCACTTCTTACTCATGTGCTAGGTAATGAGAAGCGTCTTGAAACATCCAAATCTGAAGGTGGGTAATTTACCTTCTCACGAAACAATTGTTGCTAATATGGGTTCTTGGATAGATGATGCAGACTTCAAAAGCCTCCATTCTGCCATATTTGAGGCATCTCTTCGAATCGTCAGCACACTGTCCCCAGTTCCTATGGAATTTAACTTAGATGGAGAACGACTGCATAAGGACGCACTCCAGCTGATGCGGCAACTTCTTCTCGGGCCCGGAGCGGAGGAATTAGTGGAGTCTGGCATTGACGATTTCTTGGTGGAGCACCTTCTTGTCTCTTCCGAGGGGGGCAGTATTGCAGTGCAGGGTGCACTAATTGACGCACTGCTTGCTGCATTAAAGGTGCGATTTGCGCAAGCATATTTACCACCACCGCCACCTCGGCCAAAACATTTACGAGCTAGCTCTCGAGATCGGCTGACTAGTCCTTCGATCTTGTCTTTCACTAGTGACAAGGGAGACAGGAGACAATCGATCCCTCATCTACCGCAGCCACCGGAGCGGCTTTTGGATTGCCTTTTGAAGGGAATCAGCTCACCTAAGTCCCGAGAAATTGTGGACAAGTGGATAGTGTTGCTCTGTGAGGTGCTCCCTCTGTACTCAGGTTCCATATTCCAGATCCTATTGATGCTTGTGGAATGTTTCTGCAGGGAGATTCGAGCGTCATATGGCAGACTTCAGCTGTCCTTCCAGAAAACAGAGGATTGGCCGCAGGACCGCTCCGAGCATGTCACAATTGCTCTTCTGAGTGGCCTCGAGAACTGTATCGCAAATGCCCACGAACGTCTCATTGTGGAGGAGTCCAACGTTCCAACAGTCAAGAGCCCTGATCAAGCGCAGGGATTTTTCGGGAACATGGTGTCTGGGGTATTCAACTCCGAAGGCGGACAAGGTCGCCCAAATACCGCCAACGACCGCCTGACTGTTCTTCTATGTTTCCAAGATGCCGTTCGCCTATGCTTCTCCATCTGGGCGTGGGGTGCAGGAGATCACAGTGACTCTCCCCCTGATTGCGAATCTCTGGCCTCGTTTCAATACACCTCGTTGCGAATGAGAAACCGCTCACGGCGAATCTTAGAGCACTTTTTCACCGCAGAGGCACTTGAATGTCTTGAGACCTTGGTGGAAATGTGGACCAAGGCTGATACAGAGACAGCGTCACTTATCTTCAATCTCCTCCATACACTCGATGGGTCAAGCCCAAAGATCACCATCCCTGCCATTTTCAATGCAATCTACACTCGCACTAATCCTAGTGCCTTGGATCCTAGCCGGAAGTCTTCGTTAACCTCCAATCTCTCAGAGTCCGAGCTTGCTAGCTTTTTGGTTACTTATGCCCGCTCACTGGACGATGATGTCCTCGATGAGATTTGGACAGACTGCACAACTTTCTTGCGCGATGTTCTTAGCAATCCATTCCCCCACCGGCAGATTCTTCCCCGTTTGATTGAATTCGCGGCTATTTTGGGGGTGAAATTGGAGAATACAACCTTTGGCGAAGACCGCCGTATGCGAAAGGAACTTGGAGTACGTGTATTCACTGCTAGTTTTAACATAATCACTGACAATTGTAACGCAGGATGTTCTCCTACGACTCCTTACCGCAGTCTTTACCAGCAAGCCACTAGGCCTCAACCACGACACTGGGCCTATGGCAAGATCTTCGGTAGAACATGATCGTACCTCGGTCTCTCATACTGGGCCCGATGACATGCTGAGCATTCTAGCGGTCTCTATGCCGTCGTTTATCACGACCCTGGGTGATTCAGATCGGATCAACACCGCCATTACCAGTGTCTCGACTAATGTAGTGGGCCCTCTCATTCGGTCACGCCTCTTCCCTAACAATCTCAACCGTAATGTCATGGTTCTTCTACAGCAAATGGCAAAAGTACCAGCTGCGGCGAAAGTGTGGAAGAAGGACATATCCGACGCGTTCAATGATGCCCGATTCTTTGGCTTGCAATTGGATTTGGTGAAGAACAGCTGGATGGACCTTCTGCGCCAGTGGGTTCTCGCCGACAAGGAACGGCTATCCGAACTTCTTGTCCGCCTTCCACCACCAAGCTCAGCGGGTATCATGTTCGGCGTGGGAGCCTCGGCGGCCCGATTAGAAGCCGATGGCAAAGCGCAACTCAACCTCCGGCGAATCGCGCTACTCCTGCTTTCCGCCAGCGATGATTACTTTGTTGGTGAATTACCGGCATTGCTTCAGAAACTGGAAGATCTTCTTGCAGCAACCAGCTCCTCGTCGCCTTCTTCTGCCACGCGGGCGGAATTGTTTATGGTTCTTCGAGCAGTCGCGCTCAAGACCTCTCCCTCCGCCATGGCGCCATTCTGGCCCCTGATCAACACGGAACTGCAAGAAGCCATCTCCGCAGTACCAGAGGGCTCTCAGCCGGTGCTCTACAACTCTTACTCGATGCTTCAGGCGTGCAAACTTCTCGACATATTGCTTGTCCTCGCCCCAGACGACTTCCAGCTCCTTGAATGGCTTTTCATAACCGACACGATTGATGCGGTCTATCCGCCCGACCGCTGGGAGCCCATCGCTCTGGCAGATGAAGTTTCTCAGTCTTTCGGTCCACGTGGTGCAGGCTCACCCACTGTTCCAGCGGAGACCGTCGAGCCTCAGGGTCGCAGTGGCCTTAAGCGGCCATGGCTCATCTCAGACTGGATCCGAGAGACAGCCAAGGACGATATTGTCGAGCGCGTCCTACGTCCATTTTTTGCTCGGTTGAGTATCTATGTGTTTGAGAGTACGTACGGCATGGGCAGCGTAGATTTGGCAGTGTGCCGAAACGATCTGTTGGCGGATCTCTTCAACGAGAGTACAATGGCCAATTAAGCCAAGCAATAAATCACGTACTTTATTTTTCTTAGGTATCGCATTCAAACGATTCCAAATACATTCTTTTGTATGGCTGTAGTCTCTCCGTTTGTATACAAAAGGCCTCAGGTCTCTTGAGTTCCGAGCCGCCCGGACCTCCGCAATTCATCAACGTCACTTCCAACAACTCCCCTTGCCACCATCTTCCACCAAACAATCCATAAATCTCACCTCTACGTTTGAGATCATATTGTCAATATGCCTATTGGCGCAAAGATCTTTCTCCCTTTGCGGGGACGCGTCGGCATCCGGTCCTTTTCATCATCCCGCGCCCGCTGGGAGTCCGCCGCGCCGCTCCCATCAAGCAAGCCTGTTGGAGCTTTCCGAGGAGGGTATGAGAAATCCCCTTGTTACTAATGGCATCCAATGTCAAATGGCCATGTCTTTCAAAACTTCTTGCTAATATCCGATAGTGTCTTTGGGTTCCTGGCTGGATCTGTTGCCGCCGGCGCGTCGGTGTACTATTACATCCTCGCAGAGTACCGATTCGCCAATGAGATGCTGTCTGATGACATTGGGGTATGTCTAGAGCTTCCCGACTGCTATATCTGTCGGACGACCTCCCTGTTTTCTCTCTACGTTTTGATCTTTGCAGAACTAATTGTCTGCTCTATAGGCTCTTCAAAACGCTACCATCAAGCTCCAGTCATACGTTACAGAGCTGGAGTCCAAAGTTGATCAGCTGCACAAGAAGAAGTAGTACCTGATCAGTATGTTTCGCATGTGTATTTAGTATGGCTTGGGGGTGTTGGGTGGGTTTGTTTTCTGTGCATAAGCTTGTCAACCCTGGCCACGAAGCCCCATTCTCACTCTTTGATGGCCAGGACATGGCTTTTTCTTTCCTTTTTTTGCATCAAATTAGTAACAGCTTTTCAAATACCAGCTTTTCTTTTCTAAAAACATCGAATTGACCAACTAAATCTTTTGTACATTGTACTCCCTCGCCGAACTCCACTGCAAACAAAACAAACATTTTATCATCTCCAACAAACTCCCGGTCTCATCAACTTCCGCATCACCAACACATCCAACATCCAGACCATCCCAAAATGTTCCGCGTCGAACTCATCTCAGACACATCAACAGCCACACCAGGCTGGTCCTACGCCCCAACCCGGGGCTTCGACCCCACACAAGCAATGGCCCCAACTCTCGGGCGGAAACGCGGCATCCGCGACGCCGGCAAGGGCGGCGACATCTCTTCGCGACAAGCGAACGCGATCGCACGCCATCTCGCCGAACTAGATCGCGAAAACCAGCGCGACATCTCGATCCCAGTACCAGTGAGACAAGCCCGCGAAGCCGGCGCCCGCGGCACACGAGCAAAGACCACCTCGAACGTCCGACGCATCCTCCAGTCCCAAAAGACCTTCCGGAACCACCTCGACGACGAAGAAGCAGCAATTTCATCGGGCAGCGGGGGTGTTGGAGGCATGCAGGGCGCGGGAGGCGCGAACGTCATCGCGGCCAAGGGAAACAAGGCAGCTGCTATGCGGCGCAGCGCAACACCGGCTAGTGCTGCAGGCGTTAAACGTCCATCGGCGGCTATGGGTATGACTGGTTCGTCGACGCCCGCGCGGGAGACTACGGATGCTGAAACGGATGTCGATGATGAGGCGCGGAAGCCGAAACTTATCAAGTCGGAATATGATAATGATCCGCTTCTGCGGTCGTATGCGCCCCCTGTGCCTTCTGATCGGATTATGCAGCGGTTGCTGGCGGAGCCGCCGCTTTCTTACAATGCGTCGCGGGCGAAGCCGCAGGCGTCGGGGCGGCCCGGGCGGCATTTTTGTTGTATGTGTGGGTATTGGGGGAAGATTCGGTGCAAGAGTTGTCATGTGAGGACTTGTAGCTTGGCTTGCTATAAGGTTCATGAGGATTCGAGGTGTGGTGCTTTCTTTTAGGGGGTTTGGTGTGTGCTTGTGTGTATACTATTGAGAAGGAGCCTGGCCTGGTCCTGTCCTGTTCTACTGATGACTTTATGAATTGATACCAAAAACTGTACAATAGTTAATATAAATAATAATGTGATATCATCCAAGGCAAAATCGATCTTCTAAAATATGTGTAAAGAAGGCTCAGCATTTCAAGTCAATGCCCGCGCGAAGCTCGTCTTCGCGAACCTCGAACATAACCTGCACGCCGACGAAAAGTACTACACAGCAGGAGACCATGTACGCCAGGCCAGAGTATGAGTCCGTTAGACCGGCAAGCAGATCCTTTAATCCATCCAGACCCAACGCAAAACCGACCAAGTTTGCGATCATCATCATAAGGACGTTCCCAACGGAGCCAATGCCACAGATGACACGATACGTATTAGGACGAGACCGCCAGCGATGAGCCGGGAAAAGCATGCCGCCCAAAACTTCTGGGAGAACGAAGAGAGTAACGAGCCAACCCCACATGAGCAAGCGGAGGTTGATATCGTGCCATAAGGCGACGAAGGTGAAGACCAGCAGGAAGTTGCGAATTTGCAAGAATTTGCCCATGAAGTTGGACTGAGGAGGTGAAGCTGGTTTGGGTGCCCCGGCTGGCCGCCGTCCACCACCACCACCGCCCAGTGGGATGTAGATGTAGCGGACGATCCAGCGGTTATAGGAGCGGTGCCAGCCACGCCAAAAGGCCAAGGCGGAGTAGTTGTTGGACATGCAGCGAACCATGTTTTCTGGTGGGTCAATCCCGTCTACGAGGGCCCAAAGACGGAAGAATCGCCAGGGAATGAGGAGTTTCAGCCAGATTATGTGCAGGTTGAAGAAGGCAAGCATACTCAGCTGCCCCGGGGTAAAGACGGACCAGTCTGGGTCAGCCTTGGAGATTGCTACTGCATAAATATAGTGGAGTATAAGCTCCATGCAGAGCAGGGTGAGACCAAAGCGGATGGCGTACATCGTGATGCGAGCTCGAGTGAGTGATGCCGATGTGTATCGCTGTTGGGATACGTAATCATTGAATGTCAAGATCGGACCGGCCAGGTACAAAGGTGAGTAGAGCACATAGGCGATGTAGTTGCGGAACGTAAAAGCAGCTGGTTCTGCGGCGATCTTGACCCGGTCACGGTCAGAGAGGTTCGCAGGGTCTAGTTGCTTCTTCTTGTAGAATTCGGTAAGTTTGATTATCATATGGGACTTGACGGCTCACCAACAAGGAAAGACTTACTTCAATTGGACTTGCCGCAGGATAGTCTACACTCCAGTGGTTATCCATATTGAAACTGATGAGACGCAACACCGTGACCTTGAAAAGGACCTCCCATCGCGGCATCAATCCCCCAAGATCGTCTAGAGTATGAGCCAATTGGACTAGTGCGGTAGCGCCATCCTCTGACGTCCCAGAACCTGGATCGAACACCTTCGCTATCCGCTCAAGGGAGTAGCCACCGCTTAGTTCGTTGGCAAACAAGATACCGAGGTTGAAGATCCATGTAGCGGTAGGCACATAGGAACGCGGAACATCCTTGCCGATTCGGAAGTTGATATACAGTATAAACAGCACCTTGAAGGCGGATACTCCATGAAGCGCTACTATGAAGACCAGTCCGAACCAAAAGTCGAAGCGCATCCGCTGTTCAAGTTGCGTCTCGCCCGCAGCAATCACGGAATGGTTTGATTGTTTTGCTTCGACGTTTGAGCGGTTGATGTACGACTGATAAGCACGGCGAGCCAAAGGATGGGCGATTAGAAGTAGTAGAAGTGAAGGGATATTGTCGCGAAAGCTTTCATATTGTGCATCGGAGTTGTCCTAAGGGCATTGGAGCAATAATGTCAGTCGGAGCTGGCCTCATGGAAGTGGATGGCTGAGCGCCGAGTGTTTCGCACTTACCACCTGACGACCAGGGATCCAACCGGGTGATAAAAGGTGAGAGTATGTGGAGTAGATGGGGTGGCTTTCTGTGACGTTGATCCTCTGTCAGAATTTCGAGACGCAGCAATTTTTTTTTTTTTTTCTGGCCTGCACTCACCCTTCGAGACATCGATAACAGTTTTAAACATCAATGGGACAAGAATAATAAAAAACAAGTAGTAGACAAAGAATTCCGGTGTGCGCCAAAGTGAAGGTGACGCGCCCTGGGCGGTTGCATTGGCGCGGGCATCTTTGGAAGGTCGTGTGTTGGCGTGGGCAGGGGTTGCGGAAGAGGTAAAACGAGTGTCAAGGGTGTCTAGTGAGTAGATCCGCCGAAGCCAGGCGAAAATGGAGGGCATTTTATATCAGTAGCATGGCCGGCGCAGGTTTGGAGAAGTTGAGGTCGGGGAGATGTTTGAGATTCCAATGTTTACTCAGGGGCCAAGGACCGCCCACTTGGTAGGTGGCCTCAACTATATCCTATCTCGACACGGAACTAATGAGTTTTCTAATCTAAAATCAAAATAAAATTGGATTCCCGTTTTTATATCAAAATAATCGACGAACTGTCTACGGAGTACAGTATTGCAAGGTTGTAGATCTTTGTGCGGACCCAATCAGCACCAGCCAATATCACATCGAGTACTACAGCCAAAAGTATTCGCCTCCTAGTTGATAACATTCCGTTTTCCAAGACAGAGTACATCTTGCAATAATATAAAACATGGCTTGACCTTTTGAGGTTAGTATGACTTGCCAAGCACGGGGTAACTCAAAAGAAATTGAGTGCCCAAAATCCGCGAATGAAATACTTATGTATGGACATGAAAGACAGAAAGATAAAATTGAGAACATAGAGTAATAGTCTATCTCTAAATCAATGTTACATCTGTTTATCATTTTGGCTCTCTGAAAGAGAAGGATTGTATATCAACTGTTATGCTGGGGCCCACAATATTCTTCTCCAGGCCTCTTGACATCAAGATTGTATCTTCAACTCTACATCCTCCAACTCTCCAACAAAACCCATTTTTCATCCAAAATGTCAAACATACGAGTACGTGTCTTCTACTATATATATCCCATTCAGTCCTAGATATGCACATCGCCACCCCCGTAGCACAGCAAGAGCCACAATATTTCCCCGCTGACACTTTATCTACTTCAGGTTGCTTTCAAAGTCCACGGCACCGTTCAAGGTGGGTCGACCTTATGACTTGTCCAGAATCATCAAATACTACTATTCACTTTGTCACTGACATAAATTCCTAGGTGTCGGATTCCGGTAGGAAATATCCCCATTACCCCCCTCATAACAGATGACATCATAGTCCATCGATTAATCAGTGACCACCTCGCACCACAGTGACTTCGCCCAAAAATGTGCTAAGCTCGATAGTCTCAAGGGCTGGGTTAGGAATACTACTTGCGGAAGAGTGAGTGATTCCCTGTCGTGGCCCCGGACGTAACGCTTACTAGGTCTTATCAGGTCGAAGGCGAGGCTCAAGGCAGCGACGAAAAAGTACAGAAATTCCTCCAACGCATTGATAAAGGTCCTCCTAGGTCTCATGTAGTGAAGCTGGAGAAGCGGGCCTTGGACGTGCGTGATGACGAGGAGGGATTTGCCGTGATGCGGACCGCAGAGTCCATGTTCAAACCTGGGAATTAGGATTTGACTTCTTATTCTATTATAATCAATCAAAACACAAGTGGAAGCCATAGCCAGAGAGGTTCATCTAATTCTTTATTTTGGGAAAGCACCTTCTTAGATGGTTGACTGTAAAGCTATGATTGCTACTTAGGTACCTTAGCTGCATAGAGCAAACTGT
Source organism: Penicillium sp. CF05 (assembly GCA_002916455.1). Taxonomy (NCBI): domain Eukaryota; kingdom Fungi; phylum Ascomycota; class Eurotiomycetes; order Eurotiales; family Aspergillaceae; genus Penicillium; species Penicillium sp. CF05. The sequence goes on from PKQL01000151.1 coordinate 32,030, forward strand.
ATATTGAAACAGACATTCTTGTTATTAATAGTCACCAGCCGGGGGGCTCGGAGACCTTTGGTCATGCGGGAACTATGGTTTCTAGAATGCAAATTTCCAGCCATATCAAATAGCCGGGGCTTAATAGCTTGGCTACTATATCACGGACTAACAGGCCCAAACAACACGCAAAGCATTGAGCTAAGGCTAAAAACGGAAGTCACAGAAGGTGATGAAAGATGGAGATATGAGACATCCATGGATTAGTGATTCGGGAGCAGAATCGATACTAGAAGAAGAAAAATGTCTAAATAATCAGTCTTCAACCTACACCTACATGTTAGGTATGTAATGCCCATCGATTCTAGGCCCGAGACTCTGAATATGGTGATATAACCCACATTGCTAGCGCTGAAAGGGTTGTAATACTACCTACTCAAATCCAATGCACTGGTAGAGTTACCAGTACTATGTCTTTTTGACGTTTTCATATATCGAGGGAGAGTATAGGTAAACGATGGATATAACGAAATAGAATAGCGAAAGAGAATGACAGCCGTAAATAAACAGCGAGCAGACCTTGAGTTGCGGACAAGGACATTTGACAGGCTATTTATACATGCATAAATCTATTATAGATCTTTCATGTCGAAAAATATACCACTTGTAGTAAGTACTTGCTATGCATGTGCTTTGATCGGCAGGAAACGGGCGAAGATTACTCCTTTTCTCGGATTACCAACCAGTCATCAATCCAGTCGCCGGTGAGATAGAAGAAATGGATATTCTCAAGATCCCGAGACCACAAAATGAGCTCAAATCCACTCCGGGCTTTGATACCGAATATTTCTCGGGATTGAATGCAAATGACTGTAGGGCTGCCCAGGCCCCGTGGTGGCCACGTGCTGAGTCATATCGCCATTCCCGGTCCCTTCCGATGTCACCTGCTAACAAGAACTTGACAGGAGAGAACAGTATTGGTGATATGGAACGTGTGAATATCTTACAGGGATAATGGGAAGGCAGATATATTCGCTTCTTGTTCAAGTATTGCAACAGCGATATGATCTTGAGGGCTAAGTGATATTATTAGAGGCCGATGGAAAGGAGAAAACCTTGGAACATCCAGGTACCTGGGCGATGAAGTATACGGGATGTCATCACTTCCAACTTCCCAGGTACACCCTAAGCATTTCCGGTGGGTTTTCTTTGACAATTTTTTTAGGGGGAAATGTTCCTGGTTTTATTCGTCGCCCAAGGATTGCGTAGATTGTGTACAGGAGTACTTAAAGCTTTATAAGTTGGGGGACCTTCATCTCTTCAACCACAAACACAACCACGACTTCACCCTGAACTTCGTCTGTATATTATCAGTCTTCTTCTTCACCTTATCATCTTCATCCCCTTGGATACCTACCATCATCACCTTCAATCGTGACCGACCTCAAACTCTCTCTCACTCGTTAGTTACATCATGAATACTTTATCAGTGAGGGCTCCCTTGCGGGCTGCAGCAAGGCCGCAGTACCTGCACCTGGCTGTACGGGCCTACTCGGGCGTTGTGGCAACAACATTCAATTCTTCATGTGGGGTCAGCAAGCGCACATCGGCATTCAGCCTCACATCCAAGCGCCCTATTTCGTCAACACCCAAGAGCCAGACTATTACCGATTACTTCCCAGCACCAGAGACTCCAAATGTCAAGGAGGTGCAAACAGCATGGGTGCATCCAGTGTAAGTATATCCGTAGGCCATCTATCTGAGCCACACACTAACTCTATGCCAGATACACCGAGTCGCAAATGCGAAGTATTCGCATTGCCCACAGACAAACTGCAAATTGGTCCGACTGGATTGCCTTAGGAAGTGTACGCTTCTTCCGATGGGGCATGGATACGGCGACAGGATACAAGCATCCCAAGCCCGGCGAGGAACTTCCGGCCAGGTTCAAAATGACAGAGCAAAAATGGCTAAATCGGTTTGTTTTCTTGGAAAGTGTAGCCGGTGTCCCCGGGATGGTGGGCGGCATGCTGCGACATCTCCGTAGTCTCCGCAAGATGAAGAGGGACAATGGATGGTACGCATTCAAAATCCCTAACATACTACTTCAATGCTAACCCACTTACTCTGATATAGGATTGAAACCCTGCTCGAAGAAGCATTCAACGAACGCATGCACCTCCTTACCTTCCTGAAACTGGCCGAACCAGGCTGGTTCATGCGCGTGATGGTTATCGGCGCCCAGGGAGTCTTCTTCAACGGATTCTTCCTGTCATACCTGATCTCCCCGCGCATCTGCCACAGATTCGTGGGATACCTTGAGGAGGAGGCCGTCATTACTTATACCCGTGCTATTGAGGAACTAGAGGCTGGCAGTCTCCCAGGATGGAAAGATCTCGATGCACCCGAGATTGCGGTCAAATACTGGCAGATGCCAGAGGGTCAGCGCAAAATGAAGGACCTGCTGTTATTCATCCGCGCCGACGAAGCCAAGCATCGCGAGGTCAACCATACCCTCGCCAACCTAAAGCCAACTCAAGACCCCAACCCTTACCAGATTGAGTACACCGATCCGAACATAAGCCACCCGACAAAGGGCATTGATAACCTGAGACCAGAGGGTTGGGATCGTAACGAGATCTTTATGGGTGGAACGAGAATGGAGAAGTCTTGAGGCATTAAAAACGCGCATTTTCACAGGTGTTTCAAAGAATGGGGTATTAGAAAGGGTCATTTTGGTCATTTGAATAGCATCTCCTCTCTCTTTTATTATCTTTTATTGACAACATTGAAGTATGTTATGTTATTGTACATTATGTAGCTCCATGCATGTACCTACCTAGGTAGGTACCTTATCTACCTTATGTGTACGTTGTGAGGTTCCAAAGCCTTGAATTCAACCATGGAACGTGGGGCATAAGCTAAACCCAACCTGGCAATCCAGGAACCGACGTTCGAGGCCTTTGGAACTATACAGCATTAATGTACAACATAGCTTCATAACTTCCAACAATGGACAATCGTGAAATGAAGAATAAGGGGGCCTCACTGGCTTATTGGTTCATTTGGTGGGAGAGGAACACTCATCTCTTTCAACTCCATGTGGTTGACCCGCTTCCCCTTTTAGCCCCGGTTAGTCGAAGCCCCTTTTGGCCCAAAAGCAGTTTCTCGCCCGTCGATCCTGCAGGTCTCATTAAACCCTCGTCCTTTCATTAATCCATTTATATAAAAGCCGTTGCCCGTCTGCGGGATCGCCTAGGCCTCACTGTTAACGTTACATCATCCCCCGCAGAATATCCGTCACTGGGCACGTTCTAGTGATTGATCTTCACGCGACCCAGCTCCACCAAATTTGGCCCGGTGAAACAGGCCACGCTGAACAATTCAAAATTAAACAAGATGGATGCGCCACGACGGTCCATGGACTCCAAGACGACAGCGTCTATCCGGGCCTCCTCGCCGTCGCCATCTATCCCGGCAACGCCAGCTATCTCCTCCTATTCCTCCCCAGACCGCACATTTTCCTCCGAGTCCTCCCGCTCCGTCTCCTCCGCCACCTCCGGAGATGCCAGATCATCCGTCTCTACATCATCCCGCCGCCATGGATATACCCGTGCATTGGGTGCTGAGTTCTCGGAATCGGCCCGCCACCGCGACAGTGTCATGAGTCTCGGCAGTATCGCCCACTTACAATACTATTTTGCACGGACGGGTCTACTGGACGGGAAGAGCGGGAGGGGCCGCGAGTGGGAAAAAGGCAAGAAGAACAAGGACAATGTGCCACGAGTCCTGATCACCCCTAATCAACGACACATGCATGATGATATGGTCGCGAGCCCATCAGATATGGCAGACCCGACGGAAGGCGAATTCGAGGACGAGGATGCCGAGGTGATGCTGCCGCCTACAGTCAGCACATACAGTATCAAAACGCACCACATCCCTCCTCCACCAGATCTGATTTTCTTGCGCCGGCAGCTTACGCTCGCGCTGGATAAGGCAGAGACTAATATCGAGGCAATTGAAAATGGCGCAGAGCCTCCTCCCCGCCCAATCCTCCGGTCAAGTCTTTCTCCGGGTGATATCCCCGAGACAAACGAGGATGATCAATCCGGGCAGGCCCCGACCCCGATGAATAAAGAGGAGGCGCAGGGCATGTGCATCCTGGACGATGTTACAAATGCAATTCGTGCCGCCAAGATTTACTACACCACCCATGAGAATCCAGAGCGCCTATCATCAATAAAGAGCGAACGAGAGATCCGCAAGGAACTTTTTGATGTCCTGGAAGTGTTGAAGCGGTGGGCTGCACGGCATTTTGCCAGCGGTCTGCGGGAGGAGGAACGTGAGCGGATTCAGATGTGGATCGCGGCTGTGCGCACCATGCTGGTTCGCGAGAAAACGCTCGAAGACCTTGAAGCTCAAGAGCGGCAGAACTGGGATTGGGCTGCGGGCGATTGGCGAGGCCGTGAGCGCTCACGCGAGGAATCCTTCCTACGTAGCTTGTTGCCTGGCGGTGACTCCTTACCGATCTGGACACCGGTTGAGGAGGCTCCCGATGACTCCCTTCCCACCGCGTTTCTTGATAGGTTCCGGGATGGCCGTGCCCTGGTCCAGTTACACAACCTTGCGATCAAGAAGTCGAAACGTCAATTCGGTGAAATCACGGCTTACCACCTAGACATTGCCAAGCCGTACCGGCAGACTGAAAATCTTCAGTTCTGGGTGAAAGCTGCACAACTCCGGTGGGAGCTCCGGCTGGATGTTGATGTTATGGGTGTTGTACAGAATAGTGGCACTGCCGCTTGGAAGCTGTTCGATACTGCACTGCTGGCTTGGTGCAAAACTGTCCGTGAAGAGCTGGTGCGTGATTGGCAGGCGGCTAACCCTGGGCGACCTCCGAGTGCTGGGCTGATTTGAAAGTGTTTGAAGTATTAAAGTGTTGGAAGTTCATGTTTGCATCTCGATTGTTTCTTTTTTTCTCTTTGATATCTTTATGGGCACTTGATACGATACCCCTGAATTGTCGCCGACTGTTCTGCCTCTGCATATTTTTGGTTTTTGTTGATGGTCTCTTTTGGAATTTTATTTATTTGTATATCTTATGTTTCATTCCATAGACGCGTACATGCATCATTTTGGAACATTCACATCCCCGTGTCTTTTGTGTTCAGAGTCCGTGTTGGGACACATGGGTGCTGATCCGAATATGCAAAGGAACTAACTCCCTTGGGCATTGATTTCTAACGTGTCTAGTGCTTTGACCTGATCGACAAACCCTCGTGCACAGAGGGTGTACAATATATGTACAATATGTACTCCGTACGGAATATAGGGTTGGAGTTGGATTCAATGTTGATTATACTTACAGGCCTAGTGTGCTAGCAGAAACCACGAATGCCGTTCAACTGAAACCATTGAAATAAAGAAAATCCAGAGCACAAAAAGAAGAAACAAAAATAAAAATGATTTCATTTCGGTGATCCCCTTGAATTACATACCGAGGGGGTACATCGGGCCCCATAGTTAATAGTACGGGGCTGGAGGTACCCCATTCTGCAGAGTAAACGGCCCATACTGGCCACTTTATCCCTCTTTTCATTTGTTTCAACGGTTGCTGCCCGATATCTCCAAGTTGAGCGAGACTTTGCATCTAGAACCTCCTTTAATTCTTGTCATGTAGCAGCATTTCTCTCCGACTCTTTGAACAGCCAGAAAGCCACATGTGCAGCCTTAAACCGTGAAAAAGGAACTCCCTGTTACCGAGCGCCGAACAAGACGAAACATTCCTGGTATCCCTGTCTGAACTCCATCCTTTGGTCCTTTTGCTCTTCCAATCCCCCCAGGGCCTGTCTCCATGCATGCCACAGCCGACAGTCCAACTTTTGCGACCGACCGCGCGACGCAACCCCCCAACACGTCCACAACACCAGCATCCCCCCCGTCGCTCACCCCCGCGCTCTCCGTCTCTCCAAATGACAGTACCTCCACCCTCCGACGCCTGAAGTCCAAATCATCGCTGTGGAGCTTAGGGAGCAGCAACAACGAAGAAGAACCTGCCCCTGCTGAGCCGACCAGCGCCGGCCGAACATCCATCCTCCGCCGACTTTCTCCCGCCCTTGCAGCTCGGGTCAAGCTGCTGGATAGCAGTAATAAGACTGCGACGCAGAACCGACATGCCAATGCAGTCGGTCGGATCCCCGAAGAGCACCTGAAGGAGCTTGATAATCTGCACCAAGACTTATCGATCAAGGTAAAGAGAAAAGGCCAGGCGTGGAATCGTTTGAACATATCGCCCGGACAAACCCAGGAGTTCATGCGGAGCGCATCGAACCAGCTCGAGCTACCCCACCAAGATATACTCCAAGAGATTGCAGACGCCCGAAGAGAGAACCCGGAGTCATCTGAAGCAGTCGTAGACGGTCCCGAACTGCCCACTCCGGCCACTGTTGTTCCGGCGACTGCCCAGCCCGTGGAACACATCAGCCCACCCACGCCCATGTCTGTTGCAGAGCCGGTTCTCGCGCAGCCGCGCGCGGCCCCGATGTCGAGCACTCAAGCCCCCAACGACGTTCGAGACGACCGGACCGACTTCGAAAAATATGTCGATGATACCGCACGAAAAGAGGAACGGTCCGCTGAAGAGGAGTCTGCTCCGAACCCACCTCCCAAAGACTCGCCTCCCGTTGACGCCGTGCACTCGCGTTCTTCATCCAACTCACAATCGTATTTCAACCCAATGGGCTTGCAGCGCGCAGACTCAATATACTCTTTCTCCCGTGCCTCCTTCAGCAACCAGCTCTCGCAGCTAACCTCCATCCCTCTCCCACAACCAGCCTCGCTCGAGGCAAGCATCGAAAACATTTCCACGGCTTTGGCTGCGGTTCGGGCTTTGAACGGTGCCGCAGAGCAAATTCAGATTTGGATCAAGAAGGCCTCAGATGTGCTGAGCGGCTTAGATTCTGAAGATGACGTGGAATGGGCTGCGGCTGGTGGCCGGGAAGGGCTAGACGAAGTCGATAAAGCGATCACGCGGTTCGAGTCCCTGGTCGACGTGTACGTTAGGGCTATTGAGAATGTCCAACTTCGAGACGACATTGCCAATGTGGACGTGGATAACTTGAACACTATCGTGAGCCAGATGGAGAGCATTCTGCAAAACTGGACTCAGATCAAGAAAAAGCTGAAAGGTGTGAAAGAACAGGTTGAGTTGGCAATGGAGTGGGAAGAGCTTTGGTCAAACGTTTTGGGAGACGTGGGTGTGGAAGTTGACAACTTGAGCGGGCTGATATTTGAGATGGAAGAGAAGCGGCACCAGGCTTTGATGGATACTGGCGAGACCAGTGGCGGCCTTGACATCAATGAGCTGGAGACGATTGTGGAAGAGTCCCCCAGCAAAGGCCGACACTCGCAGAATCGTCTGAGTATTGGACCTCTCCTGGCCTCGGCATCTGATACTCCCGTTATCAAAACACCGCAGGATGATACGAGTCACTCTAACCTCATGGCTATCTTTGCACGTATGCAGCCCTTGAAAGCATCGTTGGAGTTTTTGCCCATGCGACTCTCAATGTTCCAGGCACGCGCTGAAACCATTTTCCCGAGTGCATGTGAAGAAATTGAAGACCGGCGAAATCACTTGGAGAAGAGCTATAAAGTTCTTGAGACGGATGCTGAAGCTCTCCTGAAGGAGTTGGCAGAAGACAAGTGGATCCTGGTTTTCCGCAATGCTGGTGCCCAGGCACAAAAGATGTTTCGATCGGTTGAACGCAGCATTGGGAAGCTACAAGAAGGGCTGGAAAGCGGCATGCAGGTGCACAACCCGTCAACTCTGACCAAACTCATTGAAAGCTATGAGGCGAAGAAAATGCATTATATTCCTGCTATTGATCGTGTGGTCTCCATCATTCAAAAGGGTGTCAACGACCGATTAACTGTCAATGGTGAGATTCTGCGTCTGCTATCCGACATGACATCCCGAACGGATGCTCTCAAGACTAGCACTAAGGTAATGGATACATCTCTCGAGGATGTGCAAATTACCAAGGGTCACCAGCTACGAGACTCAATCTCCAGCATCCTCACCATGGACAGTCCAGCCACAGGCAGTGCTATCGAGACTCCAGGAAGCTCGCCTGCGTCGTCAGTCATCATGACCGGCAACGGGTACAAGCGCGCCTCAACGCCAATGGGCGGTTCAAGTCGTCGTGGTAGTTCAGGCGGGAGTGCCACAGCCCGCTCGACTATGCCCGCAAACCGTCGTTATTCCAGCTTGCCACAACCCACGGCGCCTTACACCGGTCGAAAGTCCGGAATCCCTCAACCGGCGGTCTTGGCGTCTCCTACTCCATCCTCTAGATCCTCAAATTACTTCACACCGACACCGGCCGCTCGTTCTCGTACACCAGCGCCGCCATCTACTGTTCCCAATCGCCCACGCTGGACCAACAGCACGAACTTAAATAACGCGGCTACTAGCTACAACTCGACATTGCGGAAGTCATCCGCACCACTCGCCCGCACACCCCGGCCGTCATCAACAATTCCATTCCCCAACTCTCTCCGACGAGAGACGTCCGCCTCCCCGATTCCCGGCGGTCTTCGATCAACCAGTCGCGTCTCGAGCCGCTTTGGTTCTCGGAGTCCCAATAGGAACGTTTCCTCCCCTACACCGGCGCGGTCCTCGCTCCTCGACCCACCGCCGTACAGCCGGCTCCATCGACCATCAGTGATGTCAAGCACACCTCGCAGTCGCCAGAGCTTTGCAGGCCCGCCCACGGCTTTCAGTCGAAGTGTGTCAGGAGCGGCAGGTGGGATGGAAAGCCCAAGTAAATCGTCACGGCCAGGTACAGCGCTAGGCCATTCTAGCAACAGGCGAACTAGTCTACTCCCGCTTCCCAAGCGAACGGAGAAAGAGGCAACAACTCCAAAGCCGGTGGATACTCGTCCACGGTGGCGCTAGTGGGAAAGTTGTACTTCCTGTACCGTTCCTTAGATACACCTCCTGTGTCTATTACCCTCATCACCTTCTCTCCGTCTTCCTCATTCTATCATCCTTACCGTCCGACTCCTACCTATACTTCCACGACCTTGTTCGTTCTATCTATGTTCTATCTTTGTTCTTTTACTTGTGCATTACACCCCTTCCATCTCGGTTCGACCTCGATTTCACATCGTTCAGTCGGCGTGAAGGGGAGCCATCATCTTGACAAGTCAGGTTTTGCGTGATATCCCTATTGTTTGCATGGTCTGGTCTGAGCGTTGAGGTCATCTATTTCGCGGTTATTTTCTCTTTTGAGTCTCATTGATTACCACTCCGCTTTTCTTCTCTGTGAATATTATTCCTTGTAGTTTTACCATATGTAGTAGTGTCTTTTGTCTTGGAAATGATATTACCCGTTTCTCATGCATGTTTATTGCATATATACACAGTAGTCTATCGTAGTAAATTCATCATTCGTAGCACGATCCTATATACTTGAAATGGTGAGTTTCATATCTGATACATGGATGGAGGTCTCAAAATTAAATTGAAACTTCCATTTAATTTCCCAGCTCACGCCCGAAAATCAACGCATCCACCAAATCCTCGCTATTCGCCAACCGCGCAGCCTTGGGAACCCGTCCGATAACGCTAAATCCTAGCTTCTCCCAGATGCGGATGGAGGCCGGGTTGTTAGCGAAAACCAGGTTGAAGACTGAGTATGTGTATCCCTACAAAAAGAGTTAGTCACCAGTTGACGCCAGTTATGTGAACAACAGCATCCAAGAGCAACCTTGGAAAGCCGAAAGGGCGCAAGTCGTACCAGTCTCGGGGCAAATTCCAGGTAGGCTTCGCCCATAGCCTGTCCGACACCCTTGCCACGTGCGGCAGTGGTGGTGAGGAAGCCTCCATTGCATACGTGAGAGCAGCGGCCTATTAGGGTCAGTGTTTCATTCCTATAGTGTAGATTACATCCGAACCACATACCGGGATAGTTAGGCTTGGTATAAAAAGTTCCCATACAAATACTCTTCCAATCTCTTCCCTCCCTTAAGCCCTCCCCCTCATCGTCCAAGATCGCCACGACCGCAAACGTCCCGAACCAATAGCCAGCGAACTGATCAAGCGCCATCGGCTCCATCATCGGATACGTCCCGCCGCGGAGGATCTCCGCGCTGAACTCCTCGTGCAGGAATTTGATCAGGTCCTTTGGGACGGTTTGCGGTCCTCCTGTGATGGGGTAGAGGGTCATTGGCACGGAGGAGAACTTGGGGAGGGTGGTTTTCCTCGCTGTTAGGGTCGGCGCTGCATCTGTGTGTGCTTTTGGTGGGGGATTGCGGGTCGAGGGGTCTTCCAGAATAGCGGGCATTTTGGGTAAATGAGAGAGGTTCTTTTTGGGATGTGTGGGTTGGGACGAGCTTGGGGATAAGGGTGAGGTGTGATAGAATGGTAATTGGACAATTTTAAAGTGGTCAAAGGGGATTTGGTGATTGATATACCCTCTTCTCCATCTCCATATCGGCACCAGCCGATTTTGCATGAGTCAGCTTGTCATTGGTAGGGCGTTCTCCACTGATGTTGGAGTAGTTTGACTTTGGTTGATCTCTACATATATGCTAGAACATGATAGACGAATGTATGTTGTAGGGCTGCAATTGCTTTTTTTTTGCATGGGGGTCACCTTCTCGTCAATGCCCCCGGATGTGCGAAACATACATACCCAGGTAGCTCTCGGGGTTGTGCCGAACCTACAACATCAGGGTCCCAGATATAGTCACGAAAAGACTATACTCTACGATACATATAGGTGCGGTCCTGAATTGCCAAACCTGTTGAATCCAGTGAAACTCTCGTCTTCTATTCCTACACCTAGTATATACATATGCGCTGGTGAAGGGATAGGAGATGCCCGCATCTCCCAGCATAACCCTACCAGACAGGACTGGCTGCCCTGAAATCAATCAATCTGTGGCCGAGGATCATTTTTGATTAATCGGGCACACCAGACCTCAACCTTTGGAGTTGATGTCACCAACTATCGGAGTAGTAGTGTCAATCGCGGTCCAATGCAATCGATTGAGGATTTATTGACCCTTCTCTCCTTCCCCGCCGTTCTTCAGAGTCTGCATAAGCTCGAGTAATTGCCCAAGTTGCTGATCTGCAATGAAAACCAACGCTTAGCAATTTGATCGACGGAGGCAAAACCAAAACAAGTCAAGAACATACCATTCATCTTATCCAACTTGGCCTTGTCCAGCTTATCTCCTGCCCATTGATCACCCTCCAGCTTCTGAGCATACAGCTGCCACTCAGTCAAAAACCCGATCTATCATCGCCAATGTTAGTGACTGCATCAACAAGCCCTTCCTCCTCCGCTATGCCTCCCCTGTTCTTCAACTCGGTATAACCACACCAACTCAGACAAGAATAAACATACAATATGCAATGGATTCTCCACACCCCGATGCGCACGGAACTCATTCTTCACATAAGAATCGCCCAGGACGCGCATCTCGGGATCGAGTTTGCGATGGACGCGTAGAATGCGCCGGTAAAGCTGCAGCGGCGGGAGGAGAGCGAGAGCCTCGCTAAGGCTAGACTTCGAGCCGATCGAGGCCGGCGTGGCCATGAGTAAACGCTGAGCAATGCGCATTTTGAATATGGAGGTGCTTTCAGGGAAGATTGGGAAATGACATAATTTCCGGGGATTTTCGAGGGAAAGGCGGCGAAGAGAACGCGCGAATCAGCGGGTCGGGATGTCTCGGGATTGAAGATTTGCGTTGGATTTCCTTCTCTGCCAATTTGATGATATTTTCGATTATATTCAATTGCTTCACATTGGATATTCTATTTGAGTACATACTTCGCTGGAATTTTGTGATCGTCTCAGGTCAAGTTTTCGCGTTCTGCAACATAGAATTTTGAGATAACCCCCACTATCTCCAAAAAGTATTGATAAACCTCAAATTTCTGAGAAGCAACTTGCCATCTATTAAACATACGCACCATGCTTCCCACGCCAGATACTTCACATGTATCCTTTGATACCATCTACGAGCCATCCGAGGACTCATACCTCTTCCTAGACACATTGTCATCAGCATCCGAATCAAAATGGCTCTCTGAACGATTCCCAAAGAACCAAGAAGCATCACCACTAGTCGTCGAAGTAGGCACAGGCTCTGGCGTGGTGCTAGCTTTCACAGCCGCACAGTCTCAACAGATCTTCGGCCGACGCGATATTCTCACATTAGGCACTGATGTGAACCGCAATGCTTGCATCGCAACGCGGAAGACCGCAACGACAGCCATTCAGGCAGAGCAACAGCCGTCTCCTCAATCAATTCACATCTCTTCATTGACAGCCGATCTGTGTGCACCTCTTCGTCCCGGCAGCGTTGATGTCCTCCTCTTCAATCCACCCTATGTTCCGACTGAGGATCTACCGCGTCTGCCTTCTGCGGCGGAGAATGACCCTGCTGTTTCAGAGGCCATGTCTCGCTCTGCCAAGTTCGATAATGACTCGTACTTTCTGTCGTTGACGTATGCGGGCGGAGCGGATGGCATGGAAACTACCGATAGGCTGCTTGATTCTATTCCTGGTGTGCTGTCTGCGCGTGGTGTGGCTTATGTCTTGCTCTGCAAGCAGAATCGGCCTGATGATGTTATGGAGCGCATTCGTGGCTGGGGTGGTTGGCACGCGGAGACGGCGGGGTCGAGTGGTATGCAGGCTGGGTGGGAGAAATTGGTTATTGTGAGGATATGGAGAGAGGATAGCTCATGAGGAAAAGATGCATTCAACAATGATGATACCATTTGTGAATTGATAAACAGCAAGAAAGTAAAAAAAAAAAGGAAGATACTTGTACATACACACTAGCAACTTAAGTGCTGAGTAGTTCAGAATTGTGAAAACATTGAATAAATCAAGCCCATTCCCACTCGACGTAGCGCTCACAGCAATTGTGGTCGGATGCCTCAAGGAGAGACCACAGAGACATGTTGCCCTAACTACCAGTAAGAAATTAGCGCCTACTAAACATGGGGACAAGGGCAAAATGAAATACGTGCCGATATGGCCATACTGTAGACCAAGTAGCTGGACATTTGATACACGGCCTTCTTGCATAGACTGATTCTGGCACAGTATCGAGGTTTGCGTCCTCGGTGCTACAGTTGACTTGAACTGGACATACAAACACACGAACACAAAGGGTACTACAAAAGCCACCACCAGTTCTATGACATTGGGAATTGGTGGTTGGAACGCATGTGGTGTTGAGCTCCGTTGGAAGTCCACTGGCCTTACTTCGGCCTCTGTTACGGTGTTTGTTTCACCTACTACTTCAGAATCTATAACACCGACTACGACTACGACTCAAGCGCCAGAGGAAAACCCCCCGGGGCTTTCAACGGGCTATAAACCAGGTACAGGCTTTGGTGTTACACTGGGGGTTATCTTGGCTATTTCGGGGATTGGATTTTGGATTCGTTGTGGACGAAAACGCCGATGGAAATATGGCGAAAAGGCACAATCTGAGCTCGCTGAAACTAGAAAACCTTAATCCACCACAAGTGGTCATGAAATAGACTTCGATTTTGTTTTTGAAAAGGATGGTGTTCAAGGGGCACAGCCACGACTGAAAGAACCAGTTGAGCTGGAAGGGCCAAGTGCGAGACTAGTAGATGCATTGCATGATCCCATTGTACCCTGTTGAAGCGTTCTGAAATGTATTTAATAATACTGGGGTGGAGAATCCAGAAGCCAAGCACATAACCGTTTAGTCGCCTTTGGTAAAAAAGAAATGATACACGGGCTATAACGCTGGATCAGATTTGCCATTATGCTATTGCATTATGGTATATCGACTTCCATTATTAGACTAGTTTTCTAAAGAGACATATAATAAACTTACTAAATTGCTCAGCTTATTAAATAAGATGGGTTCAACATCGTGGTTCCCCTTTTATTGTTATATATATACACATACGGAGTATCCCTGCTATATTGGTCCTACAGGTTAAATGCATGGTATGTAACACCCACAAGCGAGACGTTTTAGACAAGATAATCTAGTTCTCGCTTATTCTCAATAGTTTGTCTAAACTACGTATTCTGTGGAGTACGAACAAGCCATATGTTGTAAGCCATATATGTGGGTCGCTGAACCATTTTCCTAATCTGGACCTCCTTTACTTATGTTATAGGGCTATATCGTCCAATTAGTTGTAATCTACTTGGCACTGCACATGCAAGATTGACGATGTAATTGGTCCCCTCCGATCAAGTCTCCACTGACTTCGAGAAGAAACGTGTTGCAATCAGCGAAATAGACAGTCCCCACATCCACGTGGGAAGCTGTCACATTGTTACGTAGATCATCTGATCCTTTAGCCCTAAAGCACCATGCTTTCCTCTTCCTTTAACAGCTAACTACGTTATTGCCTTTGACACCTATTGCATAAATTTATTTCGTCGTTTACATTTCCAGTAGATCACTACTCACATGCGAAAATTGCCCAAGGGACATGAGTAGATCGAGGACAGATCGGGGACAGATCGACGATCTGAATCCCCCTTTTCTAGTCACGTAAAATAAAACGGGACGAGCCGGGGATGCCTAAGTACTCCGTAAAAACGCTCAATATGATATCCACTCCAACATGCAGGGTTTTCCTCATTAAGATCGGCGGTGTCGTGCTCTGGGCGGGTCACGACGGTGTTACATGTATATTAGCGAAGACCATGGGAAGATAACTCAGAATTATTGAAAACATTTACTGAATTTGCGCTAACCTAGAAATGAAGGCTTGGGCAGACCTTATCTTTGGGATATCATGTCGTTTGACGCGCTAATAGGAAATAATATCCTCCCCTGCACGAAAGGAATATCATATTAGAACTGACCAATAGCTCAATGTTTGGAAAATGCAGCTCCATAGCCATATGACGACCGTACTACGGAGTACAATAGTTATACATACTTTACGAAGTATCCGGAGAGGCAATGAGACAATGGACATGAGCAATACTTCCCGGTTAGAGTTTGCCAATTTTACAATTTAAATGCTAAAATCCTTTTCTCCAGCGGGGTTTCGGAGAAAAAGCGAAACATTTTGATCGAGTTATGTAAACGAGAATGATTCGCATGCGAGAACCCCTGAACTAGAAGGTCCTTTTATCAGCCAACCACTATAAAAATCTTGGCACTTCTGAACGTTTAACCGAAAACAGTCTACCGTGGCAACCCTGGTCGAAAACGCTGGATCAACAGACTTTGACCCATCTAGCTGCAAAAGGACTACGGTGACAGCCTTATTGATCCAAATCGTTCGGGTACCTCTCGAGGCATCTTGGCAAGGGTCTCAGATTCGCCCCGTCCCCGTCTCTTCCGAACCTTAAGAAGCCCGGGAGGCACAGGAAGACTGCCTCGTGGCATCGTGATTCTGTAGCATTGGCTAAAAGCTGTCATATATTACTGTTAATAAAATCCCCGTTTCTGCTTACTCTGCATATTCTCCCCCTGGTCCCACTGATATAGGCTTTTTCATGTCTTAAACCTTGACCCTCTATACGCAGATCACCGAAGCGAACCCGAGCGATCACGAGCGTGTCTGCAAGAACAAATCTGTTCCAGATTCATCACCTACCTATTTGGGCAAGACATTGTCTCTCAATGTAATCTTACCTCTAATTTGATCCGCGATATTACGATATCCGGGTTGCTGAGAACATTGGAAGTGGGAACGTAATACTCCGTACAACATACGACGTTGTATACTATGGAGACTTTCCAAAGAGCAAGCCCCGAAGATCGGTGGCTTAACGTGAGAACTCCGGAGCTAGTACAGATACCTCAAGCGGTTTTTAATAACGTGTCTCGGCGTAGGTAGCCAAACTCAGGTGCGCTCTCTGAGATTCTGCAATCGCCGTGTTTTTGTCAGAGTCCTTGGAGAGTTCAACGGAACCTTAGAAGACGGTAGAGCACACCAAGAATTACTTGACGTGTACATATGCAGTACTTGAACGCGCCTACGATGTATGTGTCCGCAAAATCGATGTTTGTGGATATCTGTTTCGATATTGCTGTGGCTTAGATCATAACTATTGAGTTTGCTTTCTATGTGAGCCTCCCTTGGCATCCATGGATACAGCCATTGTCGTCTCCACATTCGCTTGACTGGGACTCGTGCATTTGAGATGAAGGGAAAGCAGAAGGATCGAAGCAGACCCAGGTCATATCCATGGATGCATCCTTCTGTCGGGTGACTCCACAGTACTTTTGATAGCTAGTGTTCAGCTACCTTTTTCTGCCCAAGCCTTGAACTCCGAGCACATGATATCGAGAAGAGCGAATTGAGAATGGGGGGAAAGTTCCCCGGTAAAATTGCTTAATTTTTTCAGTATGTCACCCACCATCCAAATCGGGACCCCTGGCCTGGGTAATAGAAAAAAGGAACAGATTGTATCCCAATGATGCAAAATCAAACCGAATTTCGAAGACAGAAACAAACGCCGGATTGTTCTCTCAGAAGAAAACAGAAAATCTAGAATCCACGTCCACGACCACGACCGCGGGGGCCTCCGCGCCCTCCACGGCCGCCTCGTGGTCCGCCACGGCCACCACCGCGACCACGGTCTGTCTCCTTGCGCGCCTTGTTCTTGGGCTTCGGTGCGTCGTCGACGAGGAGGGTATCAAGGGGAAGGCTGTCGGGGAGAATGTAATAGCGGATCGTGGAACCGCGGATGTTGATGGTGTCGAGAGAAACGGGGTCGCGGCCCTTGGGGGTCATCTTGACAGCCCGGAGAGAAGTGTTCATCTGAGGGGAGACAGACACAATAGTGCCGTGAAGGATTGTGCCTAGATGGGGGACTGGAGTTAGGGAACATAGTTCTTTCGCGTATTTCAAGGATTGACATATTCGAGGAGACTTTAGGTTGGGGATTGCGGGGGTTGCGCGGGGGTTCTCACCATTCTTCAGCTCAACGGTTACCGTCTCATTGGCACATTTCATCAAAAAGCTAGAAGAATCATCACATGTCAGCAGGGGTGGGTTTGATGGTGCTTGGTGCGTCTAGCGGAGCTGGTGATTGCCGCGCACAAGGAAGATTCCCACATACCGGACGAGTTTCATAGTGAATCAGTAAGCTACAAGCTGAGGATGGTCTCAAATTAATAAATTGTCAAGACACCAGCCGATAGCTAGGGGTTGTGGGGATCAAAAACGCGTTGATTTTGATGATGCTGTTGGATCACAGAGTCAGAGAAGATCTGATCAGGTGAGTCCAGTCACGTGATCCAGATTTCACATCTTGATGTTGCGGATTTTATTCGCGGCATCTTCGACCTTCACTACTCTGTATTCCATACGATAACCAAACTTTTTGTTCCACGTGGCTCTTGAAATAATGAAATCATGATCCACGTTTGATGCACCACTATTGTCTCATCTTCGACATGGTAGTTCTGATCGTCTGAGACATGCTCAACCTAAACCAATTTTCCACCAGTCCAAGCGTTGGGAAATGTTGATTTTCGAGGCTATCTAAAGAAAATTGGGTCCTCGATCATTCATAGCAGGTAATTTCACTCGAAATAGCGAGTTTCAGAGTGTCCTGCACCCGAAAGAAGTTCCGTCGGTTTCAACGGCTTTTATGCACTCATAGTTGATATGCAGGTAGGTGAGCGGTGTGCCGTGGTCATCGGGAATGCCATGTCCATATTTTTCTAGCTCAGGTGATGTGCCTCACTTATTCCCCTTAGTTTAGGTAGAGTGATGTACAGCGGAGCCTATTTGCAGTCCTGACGGTCATGTTTCATTGTTTCATCCAATAGCATAGGCTCAATGCGACATCATAACCTACATACAATAATGTGAGCAAGGTGTACTGGATAGTACAACCTTGTAAAATTAGACGAGGCCTTGCAAATGTAACTAGGCCCTAAGTAAGGCATGAAGCATGCAGCAAAAGAAATTCAATCAATGAAAAATAGGGCTGCATTGAACGGTCCTTGGTAAGCTGCCCTGAGTCAAGTCAATTATTACGGAGTATACCAATGCTAGTTCTAACCCAAGAACCTAAAGATCGTCATAGGTTTCACTTTCAAAAGGAAAAAAAAGGGTCAGAACATGACCTTAATCTCCTATGGAGTCCTCCCTACCCCATCGGCCACGCGGCATAGAATGATCAACCGTGCATTAGCAGAAACCACACATGTCTTAAAGCAAAGTGATACAAGTGCGGATCCCCCTGTGGAGTGAGCCGATCATGGCCGTGCCTGACCTTAGGGGCGATTGAATCTATGACAACCCCAGTCCAAAGTGGCTTCGGGAAATGACAAATTGCTAGGGCGCTAAATCAGAGTAGAACACCAGGAAATATCATGATCCTGGCAAATTACAATTTGTCTTGGCCGTGTTTTTCTCTGTGACAAGATCCACCATTACTTACGGCTTTTCCATTTTGATACACAGCTGCCTACACTGATCCCCAATATTCCGGATATTCGATCTAAGACCTAGAATACCAGTACGGAAGACAGCAGTACAGCGAACCTTAAAGTATTTCGGAGCTAAGAACGAACCGAGAGCCGGCCCTACTGTACATGTACATACGACCTTTACTAGAACGGGATTGCATGGGACTGAAATCTTAGTATTAGGGTTTTTAATATTAGGTATCATTTATCTAGATGGGGACTTACCTTTTGAGTTCTTCTTTTTTTTCAAAAAGAACAAATTAGTGCATACTAGTCTATATTATAACTGTGGATGTGATCTCCTAGATAGGTATGGTTCTTAAT
>PKQL01000152.1:0-50730 GCA_002916455.1 Penicillium sp. CF05
CTTTGACATAGGTAGGGTTGGTGCCATATTTTGAATATGTTACTAGCAATTCTCAGATGGTGGTGCTGTAGAAAGGTGGAATGTCAGGCATGGAGGGGCACTGAGGTAGCCGTGTATATGGATTTCATGTAAAGTACAGTATCAAACGTAATGGATTGGTTCTAAAACTGAAAAGGGTCCTATTTTTAGGAAAGGATTATTTACCTCTTAGCCGAATATGGATTAGGGTGGCCTCAGGTACGGGCCGAGAAAAAGGGCGTTAGTGTTCACAGGGGAATCCGTTTTCGAAATCTACTGTATCGAGTGTGGACTTTGTTGGGAATTTTTGATGAATGTGCTTTTTCATCTCTCTCGTGCGAATTGCTGAATTGTTAGAGATTGTCTTTTGGTATTGGTATTGAAGTTCACAAGAAACATACTATAGTGCAGAAGAGGAATACTTTGGCGGCTATATTGATTGCCTGTGACCGTTGAGAAGGAGAAGTGCGGAACCTATGAAATAAAGACATCGACGGGCGTAGCTTTATAAGTTACTTCATGAATCGCTTTTGCTCCCGTCTCAGCGGCTTTTGGTCTTAACCAGCCATTGGACTGGTATTATTGGGAATTCCTCACCAGTTTATTAATCCCTGAGATCAACTCTCACCGAACGACTTCTGGGCAGTTGAACAACAGTTCGGTGTTTATATTAAAATATATCCATCCTCCCTGTATCATAGAAACGGTGAAGCAAAATTTCAGAGGTAGTGTTACTCAGCACTGAGCTGCTTGAACAAATCTTGTCATTTTACCACTAACTCGTTAGGAACTCGTATCATACCCTGCTAAAAGGCCTTTAGAATAAATATCATTGTATACTTTTGTCTTCTAAATGGTGATCATCGAGTAGCCTCCGTTTTAACTAGGTTTCATAAAGAAAATACGCACAACCTGGTTAATCTGATAACCATAATATACTTGTAGGAAAGGTCACGGTGAAGTTGATTATTTTTCAATCTAACGTTAAACATGCCGATCTTTTAACACCAAGTTTTACCTATCCAAGTGTCACCATCGTTCAATTCGTCATTAGCAGCTTAATTTTTAGTTGAGAAAACAGAAACCATACTTTGGGATATAGCCCGCGGATACCGCCAAATATATATAGCACGCCATTCTTTGACGAAAACTTTCCCATCATCATCTTGCATCGTTCCAGTAATTTTGCGGCAGATATGTACAAACGTTCTTTGATTGCGTTTTTCTCCCAATCCTTTCGTGGATGCCGATCTTTCGCGCAACCTAATCAAACACCCCCCTTTGATTTATGCAGTGAATTACCAGGTCAACCTTTTGTGAGTGCCAACGAGGCAGATATTTATCGTAGTATACTGATTATTGTGTCTTCAGCATTCCGTCACCGACCCTTCTGATCAAATGATGCGTTCTCTACTTCAAGGCTACCGTCCTACTTTCAAGCCCCATAAGCTGGGATGGGAGGCAGAATCACTTCTGCTTCTGACACCTTCCCAGCAAATGTGCTACTACGATGGTAAATTGTTCGGTGGATATATTGCTCTATTGATGGACCGTATTCTCGCCGACTGTTGCAAACACAAACACAAACCAGCGTTCACTGCTTACCTAAACACATCGTTCATTCATTCCGTTCCACCTTCAGCGCCAATCCTTCTCCGTGCTTGGCCAGAAAAAGTTGAAGGTCGCAAGGTTTTTCTGAAAGGATCTATACGGATCCCTGGAAAATCGCCTCATGATTGGATCGATGCTATTCAGACAGACGCACTCTTCATCAGGCCAAAACCCTGAATATGAAGTGGAATGCGTGGGTCCTTCCTACAACACGAGTTCTGGCTGGAGAAAATCGTGTTTCAAATCATAACAGCCCTTCTGGAAAAAATTAAGTTGTATTGCCATTGTTTCGTTGTTAGCTAGAGCCACATTCTGTTATCTGAGTATTGCATGGCAACTTCAAACTTTTCAATGCATTACAGTGCTACTGTATCCCAATATGTAAATACAGCAGTAGCAGTAGCAGTAGCAGTAGCAGTAGCAGTAGCAGTAGCAGTAGCAGTAGCAGTAGCAGTAGCAGTAGCAGTAGCAGTAGCAGTAGCAGTAGCAGTAGCAGTAGCAGCAACAGCAGCAGCAGCAGCAGCAGCAGCAGTAGTAGTAGTAGTAGTAGTAGTAGTAGTAGTAGTAGTAGTAGTAGTAGTAGTTGAATTGGCCCCTGCAAAGCGATATACAGGCTACAGCAACTATATACATCCGTGTATGTAATGTACAATGTCCCACTTCCTGAAAACGAACTTCGAGCCTCGCCAAGGCCTATTGTGCCCTAGTTGCCGCTCACGTTATTAGGCTGCCCTCGTGGCGCATGGCTTCGAATTGTTGTGACGCCTCAGCGAAGTCTAGCACGGCCTTGACTATCCTAGCCCGCGATGCGGTGTCTGGTTCACCTCTCTTACCTTCAGCTGAGCCTCCCAGCAGACTTGACACGCTGCTGAATGCGTCCCAGCCTCAATTCTTAACTCCCTTCGAATGTATCTCGGATTTGGGCAAGTTCGCCAGCACGTGGGTGACTGTGCCTTGCGCGCCGTTTGCAGCGGACGTTCTCAGGCTTGAGCTAGTTGGAAATACGGGTCTCCACCTGATCATTGTCGTCCTTCCTGGGCTAATATCAGTCGCGGAGTGTGAAGAAGACGTGAAGGTAGTCGAGGATTTAGTAGACTCCTATCTGCAACATTTTCGGACCATCATCCTTGCAGTCATACCGGCCACCCAGGGGATTATCCAGCGTGCACGAGGTTTTGACGAGGATGGCCCCTGAACCGTCAGAATAATTACCAAGCTAGATATCATCGACGCTGGTACCGAGGTACGTATCACTCGGCTTGCCAACAACTGCGACCGCATCAAACTCGCACTTGGACTTTTTGTCCTGAAAAGCCCCAGCCAGACGGAGCTCAAGGCGGGTATGACCACGGCTTCTAAGAGCCTCATTGAAGACTCTGTGCGTGATGCGATCTGAGACGATTGGAACGGCACTCTCCACTTGGATAACACAGAAAGAGACTGCGTCAAATTGTTGTCATCCCTCGAAAAGCGTGCCATCGTTGACATGAAGGAGCAAGCATGTTCTGAACCAAAAACCGACTTGACTGCTTATTACAAGGTCTGTTTCATATGACACCTAGTAGAATATCCTCTGATCATGAAACTAGGTTGCTCGGAAGACGTTCGTGGATAATGCCCGTCGTCAGGTCATTGAGCGACATATTTTTGCCAAGTTGGCCGATGCGTTTAGTCCCATGATAGTCAGCTTCTATACGGAGGAGGAGCTTATTAACTTAGCGGTTGAGTCTACACAGATTGGCCACCTTCGCTCTGAGGCCCGCCGGCTTCAAGTCGCTCTGGAGGAAAGCCTCCGTGACCTAGCACGATAAAGTGGGTTTTCCCACGCTCATTACGCGAATGCGGGAGCAAATGTACATAAATGGCTGATATTTTCTGCATGTGTTTAACGAAAAAAAGCACTGTAACATTATATGCTGAACAAGGGAGACAAGAACTAGACTGCAGAGAAGTAAGATTGCTGTAATTTAGGCGAGCTCATCGGAGGTATATCGACAATGCAAAGGCTAGCGGAAGGATATCCTAATACGGACTACTAAACCTTGGGTGTGGCCCGGGAATTAAAGAGAAAGAGACTGGAGGTAAGACTGATTCCGAATATTACTGTACGCAGTAATATCGATTCCGCTTTATGTCTTCTATTCCAAGTGTCACCATGCTTTCTTCACTCGGTTAAAGATATTCCAAAGTCTTCGTGAAACAGAGAGTGTTACGTCAGAGCTTTGAGGGAGATTTGTCCGCCCCGTAGGATCTACCATAAATTTGTTAGTCGTCCAATTTGGCATTTGTACTCCGCGAGCAGGTATCTCACTTAATTGAGGGAACTCGGATCTGGATGATCCGTGAGAACGGTCTTGCTGCTGCTGCAGGCGCTCTTGTGGATCAGGAGTCTCAAGACGGGTAGGAGGCGAATCGAGATTATTCGAGAGCTTACCTCGCCGTCGGCGTCGCGTCCGGCGGACGGCCACATGGCGAGGCTCTGATAATGTTCGTTTGGAGACGAGCCGTTGCCGCCGGATACCCTTCATCAGCTGATTCTGTTTCCCGCGAAGTGATTCGGGACTTCGATAGTGACCAAAGGTATTTGAGTATTTATTGGACTTGTCATCCCATGACAAATGCTGGTGCTGCGACAACCAACCCAAGAGATTGACCTCTTCAGCTGAAGACCAGGGAATATAAATCACTTCCGACATGCTGTAGAGCGCAAATATTCGAGAAAATTATTCAAAAGGAAAAGAGGAAAGGAAAGCGCAGCGATTAGAAGAGGGAGGAATAATGAGAGAGAGGATCCAGAGTTTAATGGGAGTCTAGACGGCTTGGCCGTTGATTCCATAGAGCACATGGGGATGATAGGAGAATGCTCCATCGAGTACGATAGATATAAGCTTGTATCTTTCTTTAATTTCACTATTGCACAACTAATAGCCAAGATCGTTATGGCTGACTATGAAGGGAGAAGCCCATACCCGATTTACACAGTGGGGCGCAATGAACAAGGACATGTTTAAAAGCGACCTTGGAGGCATCCTTTATTTAAACAGATGAGAACTCCGCTCATGCTTCTCATATCAAAAAGTACCCAAGATTGGGTTGAAATAAATAAAATGGGGTAGTTTTATTGGGGTTGCCTCACAATGCCCGTAGCCTCACGTGATATCTACACCGACATTACCGAGGGCCTCTTCCTCCTACAACTGCCTCACAAGAGTCAGTTGCTTGCCTCTGCAGATAGCTCGTCATCTCTCACGCGGTCAAGTCTTGCTTTTGTCCCTCCCGCCTTCCCTCTGTATATAGAATCCACTACAATACAGACATATTGCCTCCCTGTTGTAGCTCAGAGGTATGAATTGTTTTTTATTCTAGAGGGAAAGATGAGGTTATATATACAACACGGACCCAAGTTGATTTACAATCAACTTGGTTGTCTGTATAGACATTTCGGAGCTAATTCCGATGAAGCGGCTTGCTTCCTGATCTGCACCAGCCTCATATCACAACACTCCCTACAAGGGAGCGCGGAACGGGCCCTATCTAGTAGAGATAATGCAGGCAGCCACAAAAAGTACTATACATGCGGTCTTGTTAGATTGAGGCCTGAGCTTTCCTATTTCTTCGTAAATTGTATAATCAACATTTGGTTAATGATTCTGGGGGTTTTGGCTAATGGTAAAAGTATCTATGTTACTGGATTGTGACCCACAGAACTCCACATCTACACTAGTTGCTCTATGCAATAAAACTGTGTAATTGACTTAACCAGCTCTCCGCATTTTCCTATCAAAAATTATATTTTCTGAGTTCCCAGCCACTTTCTCCACCAGAGCAGCAGATAGCACTGCTTTTGTGTTTTTGTTCCTTTGATTTTATCTCTATGTTTTGTTAATTTTGAGTCGTGTCACCCAGGCAGCTTCGGCACTGTTCGTACGGTATCCCCCCCCTTCGGTATTTTACATAATGAAAAATCTGTGTTCTGTTTCCTTGTCTGCTACTATTTATTGTATAACCGCTGGAGAGCAGTGCCTACTCTTATTACCCAATGCGGTGGTGCCCAGGCACTCGGCCAATTAACTTCTTCAGACCAATTTACTTCGCATATCCCGGCTTGAACTAGTCTCACGAATTTAGATACCTTCTGGGATTGTCCAATATCAGAGGATGAACGGTTCTGTGGACATTCTCAGAATTTTTATGTATCCAACACAGTTGAACGTCTGGTATTTAGATGCTCCATTCTGTTGCTCGGAACATACCCGCAGCCCTTTCTTATAGTGAGAAGTAATCAGTCTTCGAGCGATGCGAAACGAGCCCTCGACATCATTCCCATCGCCACTTCTGTTTGACGTCAAAAACAACAGCAACACATTTCGATCAGCCATATGAGTAGAGCAGAAATAGAAAATACAACGGCTAGCCAAGCTGAAGTTAATGTTTGGGCCCCAAGGCTAGCATGGGCGCCCAATGGGTGTAAGACGCTTTTGATACCGCCAGTTATTAGGCCATATATCACGGTCACACCAATGGATGCACCAGTAACAAAAACCGATGCTAGCTTCAACAAAGTCAGCAGACAACGTCAAAGGCTACCAAAGTTGGACCTACAATAGAAGAGACGATGAGGAATATTTTCCCTTTGTGAAGTATTAACAGGAGAACTTGCATAATGATCGTAGCAATAGTGAAGATAAATCCGAGTATGTATGCTAAGATTGTCCATCGTGAGAAATCGTGATAGCCGGCAAGGACTTTATTATCGCTTTCCGGCAACATATCGTTGATCTCCTCGGATGTCGAGCCGAGGATCTCCAGGAGGTCAAAAGAAAAGGAAGTACTTGGCTTGGAACAGTTTGCAAAAGGCCCCGTACTGTTGTCGCCCTGGCAATAGCCCCAGAGCCCGACGGCATAATATGCGGGAAGATGGAACCTGAGACCTTTGGATAGTGTTTCGAGGCGGTCTCTGGCCTGGTCGGCTTTAGTTTGTACCGTAGTGGAGACTTGGGCTACTTCATTTGCAGCAACTTTAGTCGCGCTGTTGGCAGCATCGGAAGCTCCACTCGTGACACTGGACGTGTCCACCCCAGCGATGCTAAGTCCTCGGCGTAGGTGGAGATTACTGAGGTCCGGAAAATTGGTCAAGTTTAGCTAACGCTTTGAAATTAGTCGAATGCCAATAAATGACCGATGAACTTACCTTCATGAAATAAAAATCCGACGGAGAGGACGATGATGTGCATCCGGCAAACACTATGGCGAGACAAACCAAGCCCGCTACTGAAAGGGCTAAAGGGCAGAACCTCCCTAGAAGTTTCAGTGTGTGCCAGAGCATATTTTATATTAGTGAAAAAAAGAAATCAATTTGCTACAAAGTGTGTAACAGAGAGATTATCGTCTTGTTGGACAAAAGGGGGTTAGCAGTCTTTATGGGAACTATCACTTGGAAATGGAATGCTTTGTGGTCCTCTATAAAAGGGGCCAAACCCCCAAAGCCATCAGTTAAGTAATAATTTATGTTCTCATCAGCTTTCATATAATAATGGGACGGTACTGGCCTCTCAATTGGGTTGCCCATCAGCTATGAATCCCCTGAAATACAGGTGAAGATATGTCTTAGAGGTCTTGTGTGCTCATTTAACTCTTAGTCATATATTTCATAGTCACCCCTCCCATTGTTGTGATAAATTGAGGCAGCCCGTACTCTGGGATACACTAGATTCGGAGAAATGATGGCAAAGCATTTTTAATAATGCAAGTATGTTCAGACTGATGCTGTCGACCTCAAATGTGAGCTTTCGCCTTGGCGAAGGTTTTGCGGCTTCTGTGAAGGCATTGGGGAAGAGTGGACATGTTATAAATATACCACTCCCGAGTAAATTCTTCTGTCTCCTATGCTGGCAGGCAAGGTTTTCATTCGCAAGAACATCATCATCCAAGGCAAGAAAGAGGGAGACTATGCCGTCTACTTCCACTTCAAACAGAGTACCGATCTCGCGCAAGATACGGAAAAAGCTGGCAAAGCAGCGTGAAATTGAATTGGAAGAACGCAAACTCTCCATATACCGCAGAAGTTGCTTCCAGGGAGCCGCTATCGTTAGGCTTAGCGACCTTAAGTCTGATATAAACTTCAACCGAGACACCAACAATCACCCAAATATCGCTCGCCTGGAGCAACTCTTTAACTACCATGGATTCCTACGTCTAGATGAGAAATATCACATACCCGTCATGATTGACACTTCCGAATGGGAAAAACGAGTGAAATGGCAAGACCCGAAAAGCTTAGCACCAGAAGTGCCGCTGCCAGAATTGGAAGTAGCTCACGGTTGTCATTTATTTGTACTGGATCACGAAGATGTCATTGCTGCAGCTGAAAAGAGGTTCAAAGAATTGAACGTCGAAGAACCATGGTGCGTGGTCGACGTCTACGTTACTGAAGCTGAAGAAGCCTGTGAGTGTTACATACCGGTCATGGCCGCTTGGATTAGGATGAAGATTCTGACTGGTGCTCAGGTGACCAACGTGACGAGCTCATTCGCACCCTCCAGGAGAGTTATTCAAACGATCGATTCCCCCCGGACGGTCGAATTTATCGGAAAATCCGCTCTTACCAAGGATATCCTCACAGACAATTATCTAATAAGGCAGCGGAGAATTACTGGTGGGCTGTCTTGGAAAGCTCCCCAGGGAGTAGGAAAGGGGGTCGAAGCAGGAAAGGAGGTTATCTCAAATCATTGCTGAAACACAAGTTGTTACGCGAAAGGTTTGATGATCTTCTTCCAGTTGATGGTCTTTGGGACGACATGAGTATCGGCGTATTACACAAACTGTTGGCGATGAAGTGTGACGAGGTAATATTGTCCAAAATTATTCCTTTATGCTCATTGGCAAGCTAATAATGGACAATTGTAGCCAATCATATGTTACTTGAGGAAAATCAAAGATACTTTCTACAAACTGGCGGGAAATGACAATAATATTTTGGCAGCCGTTGATGGAGGGACAATCAGGAAAATCAAATCACTGGCGCCAAAGGTTTCCAAGGGAGACCTTGAATTTTTAGAGACGGGAATGGAAAACAAGGATCTCTTTCCTGCTATTGTGGCTCCCCAGGTTCGTGATCGGATTTTGCATTATCTGCGAAGCATTGACTTTCCCATCCCCACCCTAGAGACATTCTTTCAAGACATACTATACCTCGACGTATGTCAAAATGTCATGCGACAATTATGTATAAACCAGCCGAAGAGGAAGATCAAGCGAAGGAGAAACAGCGAGGAGGAAGACAACCAAGAAGAAGAAGAAGAAGAAGCAGAGGGAACATCTCCTACGATTGACGAAAGTTTGAGAAGCCAATATAACAGTCTCTCTGAAAGTGGGCTTATTTCAAGCGCACATATCGAAGTATTGCTAAAAAGGGACCTTTGCGACTTGTGGCGTTTCAGTTTCCAGTATGCGTTTGAGATGACGACAGTTAAGGAACACCGCCGCCGTGTTCCGCGAAAACACGTTGATGTTGAGCGTGCAATTAGCCTGGGCCTTCACGAGCGCCATAATAGTTTTGACTTAGCGGACCTTCGGCATCACTTTCTCTGGTTGGCTAGTAATCGCGGGTTCGAAGTTCCCGCCAACAATGAAAGCCAATTACAACCCGTTGAACTTCCCCGAGCCATGCCAAGTGATTTTCCACCTGACAATGAAGATGTCGGTCTGGAGAGACGAAGCGGAAAGCCATTTACAGACTCAGTAGACGCTGACCGGTTCGCCCTCTCAAGGGAGTCATTGAGAAGTGTTAGCAATTACCAGCGAGTCAGTGCGGCTTTTGTGCGTCGTTCTGTCTTTAATGCCTTCTTTGCATACTTTGATGCTGGAATACCAGACAGTCCGGTTCTATCTCCACGTAATGTGGTAGCCGAGCCGTCCCCAGATGAAATCGACGTTCTCCTTGCAGATACCGAGGCCGCGTGGGGAGCAGAGGCAAGATACCATGGCATAATCGCAGATGGCGAATTTGCGTTGCCGCCATATGCGGGGGTCTCTAGCGTACCCCATATCCCAATGGAGGATAGAACCACTTATGCGGAGTGGGCTAGCTGGGATCAGTACAGGATTGATCCATTCTAGCAGGGAAGCCAATGGGGAGCACAAGTAACGACAGGGATCGACAACTGGATAGTAATTTAAAGCAGGAATTTAGAAGCTACTCAATGTCTTTTGGTCACCTCATAGGAAAAGAGGCCAAATGGCCCCAGAGTCAAGTCTCCATAAATGACAAAATAATCATAGGCTCGTCTGCGGCCAAGCTGCTGAGGGTTATATTCACCCAGAAGCTTTGGTATACGTGCAGCAAAGTATAACTTGCAGCCAAAATGAATATTGCAACTGGACCGCTTCCCCAAATTGTCAGGGTAATCGAAGATTACCTACATACTGTACAGCTAGTAACTATAAACTATATTGCCTGGTATTGCATTTGAAGGAATTCTTAGATTTAACTTTTGGGATTTGGTACTTGGTACAGTAATATGAACGGGTGTTAGTCAATATCGGTTTCATTCGTCTTCTGTGGCATGGGGTTAGAAGCAAACTTCTATGAAATATTGACCCGACTTATCACATCCCTCTGTACCACCTATCCAACTAAACTTTTGGCACCAAGAGAATGATTATCGCATATTTCAAAAAGATCGTTCAGTATTCTCTTAGCCGTCTGAAATGCATCTCTAGAGAACGCCACAAGTAATTCTTGATCTGCCTGGCGACATCTTAAATATTCTTGTTCTTGGCATAGCTGCATGTTGATGATTTGGAGTTGTTGGTATGTCTCGCCAAGTAGTCGACATTCTGTCGATTTTGAGACGTATGACTCCCATAAGTGACGATAGATTTCAATTAGGTGATTCGCTTGGATAAGATGTTCTGGTGCATTGGAATTGAGGCACTCCATTTTCGAAGAGATGGGATTAGCGCATCCCACTGAAGCTCCAAACGTTGCGACCTAGGCGAGACCGGTAAGTTGGAGCGTTTCTTCATAACAGAAGTCGGGGATTAACACTCACAGATTTCTCTATGTCCAGGCTGTCTTCAAGCTTTGACTATTCATGCAACCCAAGAGTGGTGAGATGCCTTCTTATGCATACGGTATCCAAGTATCATTATCCTAAGTGAAACTAAAACTCTTTAAGGTATAAATGGATATTTTTGAGATCACAAAACCTAAATATGCCGGGCTCAGCTTTGTTGCGTAGTGTGTAAATTTTTAGTTGAGGTATTCCTCTTATGTGAAATTTGATGTTGCACCCTGACAGCAAGTTAGTAAAGATATATAGTATTATTTCATCGCGTGAGTATCTCGAAGTGACCACAAAGTCTTCAGGTAATGGTTCCCAAGTACTGAATTAACTTAGCCCTCCCCATTGGATTTCCTTGTACAGTAGATTAGTATAATGCCCTCCCCTGAAAATTATTTTGGTAAATATGTTGCTCTTAGTTGATTCACATGATTACTGCAGGTCGGTGGCAGGCTCCAAGTTTGTCTAAGAAGTGTTATAGCCTCACGTACATACATGGATTTATGTATTTATGGTAGCCTACATATCGCTTCGAAAATTGGATCCCATGACGTGATGTAGATAGACCTATAGTATGATAGGAGCGGCTGCCCACTGGCTGCCGTTCCGCTAGGCAGAAGCTGCTGCAACTATAAGTAGCTGGATGTTTTCTCTTAGACTGAAAAGAACAATCACATTTGTACCCCAACCCAGGATTTCAACTTCGACGAGGGGCCGGGGTAAATAATTCACACACACATACTGTAGGTTGGCTAGCTTTAAGCTTTTTCGATTTTCCAAATCGCATTTAGTTGCATAAGTCTTTGTCCGATGTCGAAATACCCCGTATGCGCCAGTATCAAGCACGACAATATAGAGCATGGTTGATCGACTGAGGGCTTCCTCTCCCCAAGCATCTGTTGAAACGATCCAGCAGGTACCTACTGCGTATTACGACACAGTTCTTCTGGTAGGGCCCGAATTACCGTACAACACATATGGCCACGTTAGGGGATGCTGAATAACAAAATACAATGTTGCAGTTTGAGGAATCCGTAGTATTTTTACCCCAAAATGGGTTGACAATTTCCATCAAAATCATTTGTGCTTCCTATCCATCACCACAACTTTACAATCTGTTGAAGGTGCTGGTCATAGTGAATAAAACTAAAGATGTTCCTCAAAGCTCCGTGGTTTCCCATCCTCAGCTCTCTAATGAATGGATATAGAAATGGAAGAGAA
The DNA here is from genome assembly GCA_002916455.1 of Penicillium sp. CF05. Lineage (NCBI taxonomy): Eukaryota > Fungi > Ascomycota > Eurotiomycetes > Eurotiales > Aspergillaceae > Penicillium > Penicillium sp. CF05. Next base: position 11,916 of record PKQL01000152.1, read on the forward strand.
GGCTCCATGTGGAGTTTGAGCCTATATTGACGGTAATTTCCGAAAGCGTCAACAAACTTAGTAATATCCACATCCATTTCAATGCCTGCTTTTGACATTCCAGCGAGTGTAGCAGAAAGGCAAAAGAAATTTCGGAGGTTATAAAGTTCCTGCCCAGAGTTAGCCAGCGCAGATGAGGATGAACAGGGTATCTACCTTCGCGAGTCCCATTAGCTTATCATCAAATTCCCCGGTGGATGCAACGTCCTCTGCATCATAGTGTAGCTGGTCCCATCGTAAAGCCAGGCATTGGAGGTGGCAATCATTCTCGTGTATACTGTGAAGGCTTATTTTGCGAAACTCAGCAAATGTATCTCGACTTAAGTCCCAAGCCATTCTGGCAGCGCTATCCCCACTCAAGGCCATGAGAAAGTCTGTACCGGTCTGAAACTCCCGGCCTTGCGCTATATCGGTCCCTGTTCGATAGCGCTTATACCGATTTTTGAGTACAGCCAATCGCCGGAGTACATTTTTATCCGGTTGTGAAAGCATAGCTTTGAGGGGGGAAGTAATGACAGAGGCATCCAGACCCAGTTTGCTGTAAATCTTGCCATTCTTGAAGCACACAAGGGCATGCGTGATCGTGTAATATAGGAAGCGATCGTTTGGTCGAACTTTCTATTGCTCTCGTCAACCCACCGCACTGAAAGCCACAGAAGAGCTTCAACTAGGTAACAAACCTCTGCCACGGAATAATACTTCTCTGTCTCTCCTGGTGCTTGACACAGGAAGGAGAATAAGGAAAAGCCAAGCCTGTCGTGATAAGATTCGAACAGACTAATGGCTGCCGAGTGCATTTCCATCACGTGTTCGACCCAATGTTCAAGTCGGAGATCTTTGAATAAACTCCAATTGTCTCGAAGGAGTTTCATTGACACATTAACTGCATTCTCTTCCTTGGAGAATACCTTCCAGGCCATCCCTTTGTCGTCATGGCAGCAATCTCCAACCTGAAGGAGAGTCGGATCTGACGCGTAGTGTAGATCCCCGCTATACTCAGACAGCTCATTTCGCAAATCGACTTGTTCCGCCGACCACGGAAATAAGAAAGTGGAATGATTGGGAATGGGGGATAGATAAGTGGGTTCTTCCATCGTGAATATTGAGATTTGATTTCGCCTAGATTGCGCCCGAAATAACTGCCAATATTTCATTCATAGGAATGAGGAGAAACAAACAACACGGATTTTACCAGATTGTAAAATGTAGAGAATACACTTGTATAAATATGGCGCTCGGCGTTTTTATAGTTTTGCTATCTTAAGAATCTTCCGAATAGTGGACTCACAGTTTCTGTTAATTATCTCCTCATGGGACTTGGTGCCAGATGTCTTGGGTCAAAGGATCATGTCTATTGGAATTATATATAATAAACATAATAGTGCAATCGTTGTAGAGGAATATCGAGAATGACTTGTTGTCACTCGTGTTGAAAATTTTGATTCTGTTCAAGCGAGATAAGCCCATGTTCAATTCAGTTTGAAACTAAGCCAACGGATCTTTGTGGTGGTTGTCTTCAATGCCTGCAGACACCACCAAAATATTCATCGTCCCCTTTAAACTGATCGCCCCCTAACCTATGCTGAATTATTGATGGGCTTTTCCTTATGATGGATCAAACTCCCTTGGTTAATAGATAATGGGCACACTAGCCTAACGTATAAATCCCTACAAGTGGAACCACAGAATCGCTAGTAAGCACAAATTCTGGCTCTGCCTATAGGGCTGTCTCGAGTCTTGGTGACTAAATCTATTACAATCTCCGATGGAACGCATTACCAGAAGTCCGGCACCTCTGAGTGCTTCTTTGGCAGACTATAAGTTATCCCAAAGCCTTCATGACTGTAGCAGCCCCCTTGTGTCTCTCGAATTGAGTGACCTAATGTCACCCTTGGTTGGCTGTAATGACCAAGCTTTACTGCTACACCCATCACTGAAACAAGAGGGCACCATATACCGTCCCATGAGTCATGTGGGTAAGGCTCAGCTGCAGCACTTGTCAATTTTGCAATTCAGCGAGGAAGTCATTTATTTTCTCCAATTAAGCCAAAGCAAATCGGCGGATCCAAATGATAGAACTTTACAGCAGCAGCGTCCCGTCCCACAAAATGTCAATGCAGCTGCGACAGGAATATCTTCGGTGACGCCTTATAACCTCATGAGGCCAGTGGGTCGAAACGCGATAACGAAGACACCTCGAAAGCCCTTACTCAATCGTGGTTCCCAGGGCAATGCGAAAAACCGCATAAAAATGCAGCTTCATCTACTACACCATCATCTCAAAGAGCAGATGGATCTGCCAAACTATGGAACCCAAGAGATTTTGCAAGGGCTCTCAGAAAAGCATCCGAGGTATACTGGAATTATTCGTGCCCTTCCTTGGGTGGCAAAGTGTATTCCAGATAATTTAAAAAAGGAACTCATGGCGAAGACCAACTCTGACACCATGAAACTTGGTATTTTGCTGATTAAAAGGTGGAGTATTTGGGCGGCTTCCTCATAATATAGTTTATACATACTGCGCTTATTCGAAATCGGCTACTAGGCATTTATTGAAGCTTGTCAGTTTATTCAACATTGAAACTGTGGTCTGTGTCGGGAAAATAGTACTGTAACCGAAAAGTTATTCGTAGGCTGTGATATTATTTGGAAGCAGTCTAAGTATTAACAGCGCAAAGAATGGGAAGCCGTGCATGGATAGGACAAAACAATTAGCCTCCGTATGCTATACTGTAAATTCTCCGGAAATAGGTGAGGAACCAGGACAACCAACATCTTGAAGCAAAATTGCCAAGTTCCTTGTTTATTATGCTGTCATATTGGACTGGCGAGAGAGGGGTGATTCGACGGGGTAGTTAACCTGGGCAACTAATTTCTATGCAAACAATTTTTTATCACATTGATTCAACCCGTCTGGCCTCACAATTTGGTTTATTTGGTCATATTGAGATCTTAAAGAATTGTGACGGTGTGCAAAACGAGTAACTACAACGATTGATTTCCGGTGAATTTCTCTGCTCCCCAGTATCAATGCTACTTACTTCAAAAGTAAACACCCGAAGACAGCCCATTGGAGAGTTGGACCGGAGATCAGATCAAATTGAGTGCATAGTACATCCGGACGTTGTCATAATCATTGTTGAATATTGAAATTAACGGTCAGCCGTTACAAAACAAAGCAACGCCCTCTGTAATTACTTATCACATAATTGGATTATGCCTCCTGGTTTGGGTGAGGATAAAATTGCTTGTGGATTATTTTATCAGTGTTGAAAGGAAAAGTATTCGGATCGTTGGCAACGTGAATTGCCTGGCTACTCTGTATTTGACACATATATTAAAATTGTATTTTTGTCCTCCCGCAGATTCCATCGGATTTTGGCTTCGACTCACTTTACAAATCCCCTAGACGATTGCTTCAAAGGCCCGAGAAAGAGATGGCACTGGAAGTGGAAGAAAGCCCTCCGTTTTACTTCTTGCATGGCCTTTTTGATGGATTTCAACAGACGGAGGATTGACCAGACATGACTCTCCCAGTAAACTTGCCATCGAAATGATGGATCCCATGCAATACGACGTAAAGGAAAGGGGAAAGAGACCCTGGGTTTATATAACACAACGCTTCCACCAGTAAGTTCCTCCAGTGGCTTATTCCCTATTACGTGACTTGACCACAATGGAACTGCCGGAGTATGCACCAAAAGGCAACAAGTCTTCTTACAGCGGCACCGCTCTGGATTCAGGTGGATCCGATATCGAGGACATCACGCATTCAGACCTTGAGTCTGAATATGTCCCTTCAGAGACGAGCGAAGATCGAGAATTTGTTGTATCAGACTCTGATAGCCTCTCAGGCGTTTCAACCAACCCCTTGGACCCTGAGGGCTCAGGCTACACTATTCTTAATGATGAGATCGGGGATGTCGCAACGGTAGGCCAGCATCCATTTCGACGTGATACCGACTTTGACATAATTAGTTAGAAACAGAATACTAAAGGCATCAAAGCTCTCAAACCAATTACCAAAAGGACCGTAAATCTCAACGGCCGCCAAGTGATTCAATACCTGGTACTTTGGTATTCTTGGGAAACCGCGGAAACTGTCCCCCACTGAAAATCAATGCAAATCGCTGGATTTTTTCATCCTAAGTGTGATTTTGTTTGCGCCTTTTAGCCTGGGGGCAAGGCCACTATGCTTAAACCTTTTTATTTGATTAGAGAGCAAGGAAATGATTGTTCACTGCAGAACTTATTCGACAAGAATGTCATAAATCCAAATCAGATACTGGAATCCGTAACCCCACCTTGTCATGTTATATTTAGGTAGAAGTATATGAGGACATCCATTGACCTCAGATTATCTTCGTTATCCTCCTCACGCTTTTTATCTGTCCTGAACGGCGTTTTATTTTAGATATGACAGTACCAGTGCCTTGAACTTTGAGATTGGAAAGGTTTTCATGATCCCGCTAACAAAATATTTATGTCTATTAAAGTATCATGAATCTAAAGAGAAACGTGAAATTTCCAGCTGGTCAGAACCCTCGAAGTGAAGCTGTTTGTTTGCATCATATTCCTCTGGAACATGTGCAATCAGAATTGTGCCTCTTCTGCTTCGTCGGACCCACCGATAACAGGGCTTATGTAGATAAGCAATGCACGCAATAACCACACAAGCACCGGACACGACTCCTAGAATATATTTCAGACTTTGGTTCGGAAGAATTTGTGATGCTTTGCTTGTGTCCATCTCAACATCGTTTGCAGCTAGGAGAGTTGGAGTGGCAGGTAATGAAGAACTCGTAAAAGGAATCGCTCTGGAAGAATACGTGGATGACAGAACTGATATGGCTATTTGATGGCTTGGGGAAGCGGTTTGTAAGGTCCCGTATCCCGACAGACTCGCGGGTACGGAATTCGTCTCGATATAGGTTTCAAAAGGTTTAGCGGATGCTAATGCTAGCCGGATGCCCCCCTCTGAGGTGGCAGCAGAATGGTAAAGAGAAGTTGTTTCAGCGTGTGTTATCTTTGCTGAGATCGGTGGAGGATCCTTCGCGACCGTCTGTGCATGGTAACACCCATGCGAAGATAATTCTCCTACTTTATCTAAAACGATGTCTGGTGAAGACACTTGCTTCATCGGCCTGATGGATTCTTCCATTGAGTGAGGAGGTGTATGAAAAAGGTTGAATGATTCTATCTTTGATACAGACATGTGTAGCCGAGGAAAATAGGAAGGCGTGCTGGAATCTTCTGTGAGACTCATGATGTGACCTGCCGAGGGGGCGACAGTTTTACTCGTCCACAATACAGCTGTGGTGTCATTCACAACATCAGCCGCATTATAAACGAACGATACATCCTTTGTGGCGGTAACGAAGGATAATGATAGGATAAATGGTTCAGCCTCTTCATTCACATCATGGCCGCCTTCCCACTTTAGAGACAATTCAGAAGCTTTACGCGCATCTGTTGCTACCGTCTGCTTGACAAAGTGGTCATTGAAAAGGGTGACTGCTGGTACTTTGTTTTGCTTTGTCGGTAGTAGTTCAGTCAGTATTGAGCTTTCACTATCTGGGCCTTTCTCCAGAAACGTAACGGAGATCTCTTCATCAGAGGATGATCGTATACCAGGGGATTGGAAATCAGGTTCCAGTGTCACTTTTGGTAAAATACCGTGGACATGGAATGTCTCCGTAATGGTAGCCGTTCCAGCTCTTGATGTCGACGGGAAAAGTAACGCAGTATCTACTTGATCACGATGTCTCCTTAATGGTAGCCGTTCCAGCTCTTGATGTCGACGGGAAAAGTAACGCAGTATCTACTAGATTCGTGATCAACCCCAGAGATATATGGGACAACTGGCTTCTACAGATAGATTAGCACAATGATCATAAGACAAACGGTATTGGAAACTCAGACGGTGTTGGTTTCATTCTGTGAAGCTTTCCTATTCCATCACATAGCATATATCCCCAATTATAGTACCACAATTCAGCAAGCGGACCAAAGGCCCATCTTTGGCGAGGCAAGAATGGCCCTCGAGTAAGCAAGTATGACCGCCAATGTCGCAGTTTTGAATAAAAAAATATTAAATAAAGTGGAGAAAATCAATAATGAAAGGTAGCAAATCCATTACCCCCGATGAAATTTGGAGGAAAGAGAGATGTCGGTCATATGTATCGCGTGGGGATGGGAAGTGCGCGGCCAATGCAAGTGTGTAAAGTAAATGGCGGGGAAACTTATTACGCTCTCAAGAAGTGTACTCGTGCATTCCCTATCTGCTATCGCATTTATTTTATGGTTTCAGTATCGTAAGCAGCTTCAAGCTGTACCAATGTTGCCCCAGCACAAAAGGGTGAAAGCAGGTTCAATGAACCTCATAAACCACTCAGTGCAGTTGAGCAATTGATATTTTTGCCTTCGGAAAATAAATGCTGGGCTTTTTTACGGTGTGTAATCTGAAAACTGGTGTCATCATACACACGAGAGTAGAATTTGCTTCTTTAAATTTTGTGTCCTGGCAAAAACTACGCACCGTAGTTGATTCCTGAATACTCAGAAGAAAGGGCTTCAATTTGCATAGATCAACATTTGACTCATTTTTCAATATTCAAACTTACATTCTATTTGGTTAGCCCTGTCACACAATACGCCCCAGAAAAATATTATGATTTAAAGCGTAAACGGTAAAAGTCTCCAAAATATAAATATTAAAACTTCATACCTTGATGTACTAACTTCTCAATACTTTTCTGTTGATAGAGAGCTATCGACTTGTCGCGAATATCGGACGCCCTAGAAAGCCATGATCTCTAAAACAGCTATTTGGGTAACGCTAGCATTGGCTGTCACCTTGGTAAGTTCTGTTGTCTATACCTTATCGAAGGTCGTGCTAATCTTAGTACTAGATATTTGGTCTTGTAATCCATCCAAGGCCTTTTGAGACTCAAGCGAATCCCATGGTTCAGTTTAACCTCCCCTTATCAGATTTTCTCGATTGCATATCAGGATTTCCGGCTAACAGCAAGGAAGATAACTGATCCTAGCTCTCCTGCTAACCTTCGTCCGAGTAGGGCGGATACGAAGCCAGGTCAGTCAACTAAATGAACAAGACGTTTCTACTACGATAGTCAGCTGACAATGTCCTGCACATAGCCTTTCCATCTAGGATTCCAGTATCTAGAAAGCTACATGGCAAACGCCGGCATTTTCATGATTCGCGGCCTCGTTTTGCAGGCAATTGACTATGAACAAAACAATACTCAAATTCCCGCCCTAAAACCTTTATGTAACGAAAGGGTTACGCATTTAGTGCGGTGCTCAGCAGGAAATCAACAACCCATGTATTGAGGCCGTTCTGCCATACATCCAAGAACGAAGTTCTTCTCCGAGGTGTAATAAAATAGAAATTTAATGGCGCTTTAATTGTAAAGTGGAAGGCAAACGATGTTTTCATCAGCCAGTAACTGAGGGAGGGAGAAACAAGCAGGGAGGGAGAGTGGTGACTTATTCCTTGTACCAACGTGGGTCCGGAACGCCAAGAACGCTACTGCCTTGCTACTCTCCTCCATTGATAGAGCTTGCTATGTCTGCTCCTTGTGCAGGCTATGCGGCAGGTGATGCAACTTTTGACCAAAAGCCGTCATATTCAAGTCAAATTCATTACACCCCAATTTAATCTTTCCAAGTGTCATGCATAAGAAGGGGACCGGCTGTAAATCTCCTAGAATTGACATTGAAACGCTGACTACGAAGAAAATACTGCACAAGCTAAACGTTATGATTTGTCACGGCTCAAGCCACATGGCTCTTTCCCGAATTCGGATCTCGAGCCATTATAAATAGCCTTGATTTGTCTCTACAGTATCATAAAATGGCATTTGATGGGGTTGGAGGTGTGTCGGGAACAAAGGGGCCGAGAGGGAGTCGACGGCGACGTCCCAGAGGCCCTTTGAATGGAACATCTTGTCCCTGGCTAGGTAGATTGCTGAAGCCCTTCATGCGTATCTAAACCATTCGGGCCAATACTGGAGCAGGAAAGAAGATCTTCGAAGGCAGGGTTCCCCGATATGCGGTGGTGAGTGTAATACCACAATGCCGCGTTGGGAAGTCCTTGATTAGCCCACTCCTCGAGCAGGGGTTGATCGGTAGACGCTTCTGGGAGCCCGGTGATTGTATCTTCGGTCACTTCCCGTAGATAGCAAAAGACTTGCCTGAGCAAAGAAAAGTCGCGAGCGCCGAGACACTTCAGTATGACCCGGCTCCAGACAGCCTGTTCTACTAGAAACTCTGCCACTCGAGTAAACAGGCCCAGGGCATCCGAATGAGGATGACTAAGAAGATAGTCGCAAAGCAAGGCCCAAAGTATTGGTGACAGTTCGGACGCATGCATGATATCACAGTTCAGGATCCACTTCACATGACTAGGCTCATTCGCTCTGATCAGAAGTGGTAGTATAACAATTCCTGCGGCACCTTTGACAAGCTCAATTACCTGCTTTACAAGCGTGTCATCACCGAACTGAAGCACATTTTTGAAAACAGTTTCCAAGCCAGTTCCCCTGCTGACAATCAAAAAATGATCAGGATGAGTTTCGATGAACAATCTCCGTGCGATTGTCCGACCCTTTTCCGTGATGATAGACTGATCGCAGGCCATAAAGTGAAGAAAAGCGGGCCAGTCATACTTGCCACAAATAGTCAAGCTTGTGTCTGAGTGATCAATCAAAGCAGTGAGGATTTCCAAGTTGCCTGCCTCGGCCGCTGCCGTCAACGGTGTCTCAAATTTCCCATTGATCTTGATCCTGCAGTTCACATTGGCCATGGGGATTGGTCCCTCAAGCAACAGCTGCACCAATCGAAGCCCCGCGTTGCGATCTGCCTTCGTAGACAGAAGGAGTGCCTAGTCAAAAAACAAATGGTTCAAATGCAGCTGCTCTTCATTTCGACCGAAAAGAAATCTCTCCCATTGTTGAAATGCTGCAGTGTCTCGTTCGAGAAATCCTTCCCCCATGAGCAAATCGGTTCCATTAGCTTGGAGGTGCTCATATCCAAATTTGCCGGTCCCAATCAAGAAGTCTGCGATTTCATAAAAGCCCAGTGAGATGGCACTTTCTAGAGATCGCTGTTCTTTTTCTGCTTTGCAATGCGGCCATAGCCTAGCGACATAATCTGCATGGCCGTTTTGAACAGCAAACCAGAGAGCAGTTTTCCCATCTAGAGCCGATGCTTGGTAGAGGTCCATCGTTTTGGCTCTTAATTCTGGTCTTGTGTCCGAAAGCTGAATAGGATATGGAAGATTCATGTCTATCTGTAGGAAATTATCAAATCCTTCAGGATGAAGGAAAATCAGGGTCTTTTAGTGCTCAAGAAAAGGATGTGATCTATCCCTTTCGTCGCATGTTTCTGAAGGGCGCTAAGTGCTATCACATGATTGGGCCGCAGCAGAGGGAGGGGCCAGACTGTTTCAGAACCGCTTGGCGGGGTACTTTGTACTTCGTCTAGTCAAGGCCAACCAATATGTGACCAAACAGACTTGGATAAGTCTATGCATATTTCTCTCTCTGTGTGTGTTTATGTGTGCGTGTTTTAGGCTGACAGRAGGGGGATCGGATTCTTGACGTGACTTGACGCTATCAGCCAATTTTTTTCCGAAGTAATTGTATGCTGCGCCAGGCAACTCACTAGGATACAAGCGCTTGTTTGTATGTTACGTCTAAATATAGCGGGAACCATTGTCTCAAATATGTAGCGTTTAACGAGCAACAGGGTTCAGGTTTGCAGTGCTGCAGGCGTGTTTTCTGTCTCGCGTCCCTCAAAGGCGCATTCATGGGTGCGGGATCCCTTGGTTACTGGATGATGCATAATACTCATAACATTTGGAGACATTAGCTAGTTAACGTTCGCTGTGTTGTTTGGCTGATTAATCAGTGGGTGTCCAAGGGTAATGCCAAGACCTTGGCTTTGCGAGAGGCCGGGTCAGCCATGCCTTGGCTGCCAAGGCATAATCGCTGCAGTATCCATCACACGGGGGTTTTGTGGAACCCAGCCGTCGGCTTGCCGTGCTTGTGGTCCAAATGTGGTTGGCTTATCATGTATAGATGCTGACCTACCGCGGTGCTTCTGCCAGCCAATCCAGCTGGTGCCCCCCAATACCTCTCCTGCAGATCGCCTTGCTGGGGCAAGAGCCTATGAAAAAGGTCGTAAAGTCCTTAGAGGGTTCAAGGCGGCCCGAGACATAGCGCATGCCGGGAATCGGACGAATAGAACAAAGTGTTTCAAGCTAGACAGACAAGACATTATCGCCCTAGGGCGCCCTCGTTGGTAGATCGGAATTGGATGTCAAAGGCGGCCATGCCAACGAAGCCGCGCGCTAAACTGTATACCTGTTTCATTTTGACAGCGCTTAAAATGTGATTCAACACTTGACACTTTGTGAATAAGATGACAAGGAAGAGGGCTTGATGAAGCACCCGTTTGCGAATATAAAATGTGGGTCTGACCTACCGAAGTACAAGGGTGCAAATACTAATGAAATATGACTATGTGCATACCTGCGGAATAACTTTATTCCTGAAGCCAAACTGATATGACCTTGGCGGTAGATTAGCACGTGATGAATACAACAGACGTATCCGTGGGTCGTGTTTGCATCTCCATGGACTGGTAAATAGGAGCAGTGCTGTCGCACTCCTCACGCTGGTGCGTTCTTGACCTTAAGCCAGCCAACCCACTGATTTGGGCGACAATCAAGACAGCACACAAATTAATATGTATGTTGCTTTTGTCATATCCTTAAATGATGAAATGACTCGTTTCAACGCTGTACGATACGCCGACTGCAGCTGCTACGTTTGGCAGTTTTCGCTAAGCCATAACCCAACCGGCAGCTGTGAAGTTGGCAATAATGCGTGGCATGAGAATAACGAGGTTCGTCTGCTGTCATCTGAATTCCAGCCAGGACAGTCAAGAAACAGAACCAGCAACCACCCCCTTGGCTGGCCCCAAAGGGCACTCATTTAGCATTATGTATTTAGTCCCCGTTCAATACTACATTATTACCCCTGAATTCGAAGATCGCTTCCATCATTTCCATGACGATACGAATTAGCAGTCACCGTTCTCAATTCAAGGATCTAACCGGTCCGCCGTCAGCACAATCCGCTAGTGGCAGGCCTGCTGATGTCAGGCCCCGATCAAAAGGTGAAGGCTATTGCAAATCAAGCAACATAACCCACTAGTACCCTGTATAGTCGAAAATGATGCCCTGGAAATTGAGCGGTTGACAAACTGGAATTTGGATTGTGGCCAGGTTCTTCGACAGTACAGGAGAATCCCCTTCTGTTTGCATTGTTTGCAAGATCAACGTTCTAGAGGGCACTGGGCTTGAACAAGCGTGACAGGTTATTCACAACTGTCCTAGAATACTGTCAAGAACAGGAGTGATGGGCAGAATAACTGTAATAGGTATGGTGAGTTTCAGATTGGCTTGGCGTTCGAGAAAGAATCTCTTCGTCAAAGTGGTGAATCTGATTTCGATCCATGCTGTAGTACACTGTCTCTATACAACTAGCTCGCTTATAGTGGTCACTGTAGATGGTAATTTGTAGGCTGGGTTCGAATACCTGCCACGTCTCCGAACGAGCTGGCAGCCGTCTGTTTGGCTTGTTTGCTGGTCCAACTTTCTAGATAATCGTGACTAAGCATTCACCTACCCTACACGCGGGACGGGTGTAGGTGAATGCTTAGTCACGATTACTCCAGAGACCTTACGAGTCTGATACAAAAGCTATTTTCAAACTGTTATTTACACCTGTACTAGAATACTGCCAAGAAAAGGGCCCAGGGGCAGAATAACCGTAATGGGTATACTGTGTTTCGGGGAAGGGTTCAAGAAAGAATTTCCGTGTGCAAATGGTGAAACTGATTTCGATCCTCCCTGTACCTTGCCCTCATTAATGTACATGGTTAGGGAAGCAACAATTGAGAATAAACGGCCCGACATTGGGCAAAGCACTCGCTACTTTGAGGGCTTAAGATGGTCTTCCAAGTGAATAACTTTTCTATCCTGTACATGATGGAGATATATTAAATTGGGAAAGCCCCCCCCTACTTTCTTATCACGACGAGCTATTAAAACAGTTCATTTTAGGACTCCGAGGTCCACAGACCGCGTAAATGGCATCCACCTTGAGTCGTGTCAAGCAAGAGCAACTCCGCAAACGGCGTAACAATCTTCTTCGGCGCCACAATGACTTCTGGCGCTTATATGCAATTCGAAGTTGGTTGGTAATGGAAATGCCCAATAAGCGAATCTATACATACAGCTCCCATCCCGAGATGCCTGTCCCTACTAGGGAGCAAATGGTAGGTCCGGATTGAAGAAAAGAACAACGTCTGGAAACTAATGGTATCTTAGAAAGAGCGTCCTCAGCCCGCAGTCCACAAAACCCCCGCGGACTATATATTAGATTCTTCGGTTGAGTTGGTCTTCCCCAAGCCTCCTGTATTCAACACTCCAGAACGTCAGAACGTGTGGAAACATTTAATCCAATGAGCAAATTTCGGTAATTTAGATTCAATGGGATATGGCTTGTACATAGGGCAACAGTCTAGAGCGTTGTTTTAAGCAAGTAGGAGTTGATAGATGAGTGCTGCTATATTGTAGCTGCGAAAGTTTAGATAAATCCTGGTTGGAGCTGAACACACATGGTGGACTATCGAACGTGAAAAGCAGGACGAGAAATAGGCCGTGTCTACGACTGTTCTTGATCTGACACCTTTGCCGAAGTCTGCTTCATGAAGTGGTACATAAGTTGATGCATCCTCTTTCTATTTGTACATTTGTGATTATGCACGTGGTAAAAATTGAGAATCAATCTAGACGCTGAGAATCGAGACGCAGTCACTACTGAATCCCACGGTGGCCTCCACGAAATTGGTACAATACCTGCACCGCATCACACATTGCATTTTCTTTCGCGTTATGTATCAGATTACCTCAGCGGGGCTCTAAGTTCGTCTAAGTGGTACATATGGTTATATAAATCAATCATTTAAAGAAGCCAACCTCTAGGGGAAAGGCAGTTTCTGAGCGCGTCTTGAACGAGGGAATTAAAGTGACGCTCGTTCTGCTCGGCCATTCTTTTGACGGCTTCTGGTAACAACAAGAATCTTCTTCTCAGCCTCAGAGGATGGCATCTGCAAAGGTAAAGCTGTGCCTTGGTTCGACATACCAGTTGTTTGGAACGCTCACCCAAATCAGCCAATAGGCCATCTAAGCTCAATTTAAAAAGTCGGATATCTTCGGCACATTTAGAATCCTCAAGGGCTTTCGCGAACGCGACGGCGGCGTCAAGCTTTCTGTAAATCGACTGCCTGTTTTGGGCAACTCGGTGAACTGCGGCATGGCGAATTTCTGTGATTTTACGCTTCCAGCTCATGATTTCTTTTGAGTCCAAGGACTTTCGAAGTACTTCAAAGAATTTGGGCAACTCCATCTCCTCCGGATACCTCCACTGAAGTGGGTGGATCTCGCTGAATGAACATCGCTGGAGGAATTCAAACCCACATTGCTCTAAACGACACTGCAAGGCGTTCAAAATATAGTGTTGGGCTTGGAATGGTATATCAGGCAATCGTAGACTTTCGAATGCGGAAGCGAGAGTTCGGGATTCTTGGTTCATGAATTAAATCTGAAACTCGAAGGAGGTAAACCTCTAACTTACCATGCTCGGTTTTGGGTGTTGAAGTTGCTGGCTTTAGCCTTGGGCGTCGGCGGTGGGACATCGTCGGCATGATATAGGTTCTAGCAAATGCTTTTATTGACGGATGTAGACTTCATGGTATTTTCAAGTGTTGTGATCGAAAGATCAATTGGCCTCGGATTCTAGAGACCGCTATAAGCTTCAGCTTTATATATTACACAGTCATCTTTAGTTAGCAGGTGGAATACCTCTACCTACTAAAAATGGAAATTGGCCTACTCGAATACAGCAGTTGCATGCTGGCCAGACAGGCTGTGGGCAGACCAGAAGGTCATTAACCCTTCCTTGTGGTTATTTGGAACAGAAACTTTAGGGCTCTCACAATCCATCAAATATCAAGCTGTACGGAAATAAGTGTCATATCATCTATGATAAACCTGGTCAACTTGCGATGCGGCAACAGTACAGTCAGAGCCTTCTGCTGCCGTGCAGACACTTGGCTGTTTTGCCCAAGATGCACCACCAGAGCCATTGATTATTATATCCACAAGTCTATCTCAAATCCTGGCCAATTGGGGTGTCTTGGGTGAAACGAGGTCCTGGGTGCTTGGGCTATGCAAATAGCTTTACTTTATCTATTCACCGTCCCAAGAACACTACTTTTAGTAGTGTACTTATGAAACGAGGAAATGATAGAGCGGTATCCCATAGCCTGTATATGTAAATTTCCCCGGCCGAACCGAAAATTGGTTCATCTGACCAATTGCTGGGCTAACACCGGCTACGCTTTCTGGGGGCATGGTTATCGTCCACCGTGGCAGATGGACCATAAAAAACAAACCATTATAAACTTGCGTTCAATATTCTTTTTCTTCTATTTTTGAGGGTATTATAACCTATGGTGCGGGTCCCTATGTGAAGAATATCGGGACTGGTCGTGCTATTGTATTAAATCTACCTCCAACCGGAGTTATAAATTGCTGCAACCCACTAGACCACCTGCTACCACAAACTCCTGGCAAGCCGATTACCATGTCCAATTCCGAAGTTCAAAGCCTGCGCGACTCTGCAGTCATCATTATCATCGACATTTTTGGCTTGGCCTACTTTTCTCTCTTTGTTCTCCAATATCTGCTCTTCCATTTTCCTTCAACTCCAGATGCGATCATTAATTCACTCGCGGTCATCACTTTTTGCGGCGGCGGAATATTGTGGTACTTATCCAGTTTGCTTTACCGATCATTATCTGCGTTCCAGGGGGACGACTCAGCCAACTGGCAAAAGCTTGAGTTCGGAGGTGTTTTGATCCTTATCTGGGCGTCAACGATTCCGGTCGTGGTGTTGCTATTCCCCGCACAGCCTTCCATCCAGCTTGGCTATTTGTTTGCATTCACCCTGGTCGCCGTTGGGAACCTAGTGGACTTTTTGCTTTGGGATTCCAGCATCTCTACGGCACGAATGAGATTCCCTTACCACTGTTTGTCACTGGGACTGCTTTCATTGGTTCCAACCATCCACGCCCTGACTGGGACGGTTCCCACTCTCCCGCTGCTCGCGGTTCAGATTGGTCACTTCGCGATATGTAATACTCTCGGTGCTGCAGTTTACATGGTCCAACCATTGGAGACTATAGGCATATTCGGTAGCTGGAGGTCCAGCCTCTACGTGATGCACTTGGTTTTGGCATACACTGCTGTTCGTTGCTCCAGAGTTGTATTAGAAACGGCATCAGGGCTTACCCCTTGAGCTAAAACACAGAATCCACTGTTCCGCGTTACCTCCTGGGGTTTGGAAATCGTGGATTCTGCCTCTGAATATTTTCAGTATAGCTTGAATGCGATGGACCATGATAATAGAGGAGATATAACAGCTTGGTTATTCCAATTCCAATTTCACTCCTGATCCCCATTGATAGCCCGATCTGTGATGCGTCTGTGTAATATAAGTTATGTACTAGCTGGCTTCTGTTTCTATATCATTGAAAGAGTAGGTTACATGAGATTACCGTGTCTTGCCACTTCAACTAGACCGATAATTGGTCAAATATGCCCCTAGAAATTTTCTAAAGCTTTGCCTCGCTTTTAGTTCCCAGGTCTTCTCTCCTTCATACTTGTACTCGCAGGTTATTGAAATTTTAATCTGCAAAGACATCGTTTTTCATGACGCCACTTTCAACTTTTGTTCTTCTCAAAGGACGCAGGTTTATGTTCTTTAAGTATTATTAAAAAAAGTCAATGAAGTACTTCCTACAGTAAGGACGGATACAAAGAGGTTTCATTTACTCCGAAGACTTGGTTTTGACGTGGCTACCATCACTGTGCAACTACATGATTTTTAATCGACTCCCTGCAGTGAGCTTTGAGCCTCACTGGTAAGGCCTGTGGTTGTTCTCACCTTAATCTGATAATTTCACTACCCCAAGTTGTTGTGTCTCTCCATAGAAACGCGATGCTGTACCGGCGCTTTGACTCGAGCCCAATACCTCCAGAGTTAACAGTGGCCAGTAAGCCACTTGACTAGGAGTATTAATCACTTACAATGACAGCACTTTGTAAATAGCACTTCAAATTGAGTTCTAGTCTGCATGCCAAAACCCCGTTATCTGCCCACTCAAGATACATTCCATATCGTATGGCTTGAAGTCGGTACAAATACTCAAACGAAACCTGAATCAACGCTGACATACTCATCCGGTTCTCACAACTTCTTCAGCGCCCAGTCATGGACCACTTAACTACAAATGTCCAAAGTCAAAGCGTGATCCACAGGAAAGCGAATAGACCAGATGTAAAAAACAATTTCCAATGGCTCAATCATTTTGATATGATGGCAGCACAACATCTCCCACCATAATCGTCCTACTGCCGCGCCTCCGTGAGTCAACGCCCTTGGCTCCCTTTGTGGAGATGGCCGCATATCTACCAAACAGGACTTTTCCATCGACCTTTCGCTTCCTGGGAGGAGCAGCAAGTATTTCGGTGCGTCGCACACCCGTAGCTTGATCGACACATATCATCTGGCAACGCTGGCACGGGTCAAAAATATCGAAGCGAAGCTCGTCTTGTCCGATAGAAACGGACGACCAGTTGTCTTCAACATATGACTGTTCTGCGCGCCCTTTCTGAGAGATCCGCTCCCCGATCACGATGTTGCCCTGAGATACATCTGCAGCAAAAGTTCTGCTGACATCAGGTATAAATTTGGTGTTGGCCTTGATGTTTTCATTCAGACAATTGACTGAAGATCTGGAAACAATCAAAATGGACGTTTCACTGGACATGACCAAATATTTTTGGCCACGCTCTCGGGGGAATTGATCACTGGGGGAGAAGATCCCAAGCCTAGTGGACTCCCGTAGCCGATCTTTCCAGGTGCTGGCAAGGTGTGGTAGCTGCATATCTAGACTTGCATCTTGTGAGGAAAGCCGTGCGAGTGTACAAGGTACGCCTAAGAAGTCGGTAAAGAACGCCGAAACCACGGGTGATGCGTAGGCGCGAAGACATGACTTATCTCCGTAGGCACTGACCGGCCGTTTTTGGCAACTCGAACGAACTGGAGTAGTCATCGTACCTATGCTCGTGTGGCTCCAGGTAAGAGGTATTTCGAGGCTTAGTTCGTCATTTGCAGCCTTGGCGTCGCAGGTGATGCGAAGGATGTTGCGGTCGATATCAATAGAGGGACGTATAAGAGTCATCCGAGGGTGCTCCCTCTGCTTTATAGGAACACCAGTCCCAGCATGAACGAGATACCATTCCTGGTCCCATGCGATTCCTTCTCTTTTTATTTCCCAATTCTTACCGTCCGGGATCCTGAATGCGCCACAACCCTTAATGGGAAATATAGTCACACTTTCAACATAAAAGTGAGGAGCGACCAGATTGTTCTCGTCCGGGGGAGGGTTCAGTGAGACCAATGGTACTTTCTCCACATAGAGATTCTCGATGAAATCAGTCAGTGAGTCAATATCGTCCAGGTTGGTCATTGCCCCCAGACTGACACGGAGAATGCCAGTCGGCCGGCCGCCTAACACGTCGTGATCATCGCCGCATCGTAAACCCGCGGCATAATTACGGCGCAGCTCTTGACTTGTCCATCCAAGAGAGAAGGCCGTTCCTCCAGGATTGCACACTGACCCAGAACGCAGTTGTATATTCTGCATTGTGGCTCGTCTTTCTACCTCGGTCTTAGGAATCCATTCCCCGCGACTATTCCTTAGATTGAAAGCGATGATCGGGCCCTGCAAAGCTGGATTTCCATAACCTGTTTGGTAGATCTGACAGACCTTGGCGCCGTTGAAGTGTGCCATTGCAGAGAGTCGATCATAGACTCGCTTAGCGAGGAACCCAGTGTGGGCAGAAATATTCGCCATTGACCCGTACAGACGTTTGTGAGTGTCAATGGCGGCATCTAGCGCGATGATGCTGTGGAAAGGAAGAGTTCCGTCCTCAAGCTGCGCATGAATCGAGGTTTCCTTTTTCGCATGCCATTGCGCTCCGGATGCTATCACCATATCTACTGTGCCCCCTCCAAAGAACTTTCGTCGTTCGAGAATGCGGGCAGCGCTTTTTCGGACAATCAACGCTCCGAGATCAGGGAATCCAAAGATCTTGTAAAAGCTTAATGCCGTAAAGTCAGGTGCACCGGTTGCTTTACCGAGGTTGAGAGGAGCGGTTGACACAAACGAGGAAGCATCAAGCAGAGTGAATACATTCCCTGCTTCATTAGCAGCGGAACGAATCTGCTCACACCAGCGGATTGGGAGACGTCGACCGTTCATGTTAGACTGGGCCGGAAATGCGAACAGCCTGGGCGCTTTTGACTGATCTGTGCCTATCTCGGCGATCCAAGCATCCACATCGACATCTTGGAAGCATTGATAGCCCATCTCGGCGACTTCCCTCACACCAACGACACTGGTATGAGAATCAACATGATACCCATACCAGAAACCCCGAGAATCACAATCCCGAAACGAGTCCGCAACCAGTTTAATAGCGGCTGTCGCGTTTGCTACAAAAACCACATCAAATTCCTCGGGTCTAGCATTAAAGAACTGGAGGACCCGGATTCGCACCTCGTCTGTCCGCCGTGTGGACAATTGCGAAGATACAGACATTGAATGGGGATTTCCAAAGAGGTTGAAATTCATATCACGCGAGAATGCCGTGATCAATGACTTGGCATAGATAGTTGTACCGGCATGATCAAGATAAATTGTCTCTGTATCCCATATAGGATAATGGTCAGTACAGGTGGATGGGATGGTATCTGGGAGGGGACCATACTATTCAGATTAGGGTACTCCTGCTCTCGGATGACTTCCGTAGAGGCAGAGTAGCCCTGGCCATATTTCCCATAAATGAATTCTTCACGGTCACTTTCCGCCATAGTTGACAGGTCGGATGGAATCAAATGTTTCAGTGGTACATGAGATTAAAGATTTAAATGGCAAATAACTAATGGCAATGATATTTTTGCCGTAGAGCCTACGCTTCAGGTATTTATAGATATAATAAATATAAGAAAATAACAGCTTGTTATGGCCATATAAACCAGGTCAATATTACCAAAACACTGGTCTACACGAGGAGACGAATAACTGTGCAATAACAACAGAATTGTTTAATGTACCACCTACGACCATCTTGCGGTAAAAGATACATTCCAGTCGCATCGAGTGTCAGATGCCCTGTTCATTTCCTTGTGAACTCATCATATGCTCCTTGAAGTGGGACCCACTGCAGTTTTATACTACTGGAGCGAATCTCTCTGGAAACGAATTGGCTGTCGCATAATGAAGGATACTCTAATACTTAAACAATTATGTTGACTAGGTGGCAGCATCCCATCTTCATAACCAGAATGTTCATTTTTCAAATGGCAATTATGTTTTCATAAACCCTAGAGTACAACATTCAGCCATCAAATTCTGAAAAGTGAAGTCTCCACTGCCGAATTTGATCGGTCTCATTGGGTTTAAATCGTTAAATATATTGATACTTCAGTCGAATTCTGTCATTGCTACAGTATGACAGGTGGGAAGAGCCTCCAACTGCAAACTCTTCAATTCCTGGAGCCTGTATTCACTATCACCTCAAGTGTATATATGCGGTGGTATGAACGTTTATTTTCCCTTCCTTTCCCTTCTTTTCTTTTTTTTAACAAGCCGTGAGTCAAGCTAAAAATACATTGTAACTATTCAAATGTATCCATAAATCCATAAACGGCCATTCGTACGAAACAAAAGTAAGCAGCATTTATATTTTGGGTTAGCATGCAGTCGGCTATTTCATGAAAATATTTCGCACTGGCACCTACGCTCGTTGGAAGCTTTGTAATGTTAGATTATGATCTATTCTGCAGGCTATGAGAAGCATGGCGAATCTACCAGCGCGGTAGTAAAAGTTATGATGCTACAAAAGATGCCCATATCAAAATTTCCATTAACGTTCTTTCCACGCCGATTGCATATATGTGCGCTGCTGTGTGTCAAACAATATGACATATATCTATGTTAAGCATATACTCTGAAAGAAATTGTTTAATTCTATCTATCTATACTATCTATTTCATCTAGTGTTTATAGACATGGTGTTGTGTACTCACTCATAAGCGAGATAAATTGTGGTCCCCTTTTATGAAGACTTCCATGGAAAGCGAGCTTGATGGGGTTTCAGGGTGATGATGCGATTCACGCCTGATAATCCAGACAATGATATCTCAAAGTCTCATGTATCTCAACACTGTGGCTGTTTGAGTCTTGAAGATCACCCCGACGGTGGCCTATATTGTCAGATATATGGTGAATCTGCATGTATATTTCTGGGTATTTACCTGAGACACCGGAATCAGAATCTTCACCTAAGAGTACCATTATACAATATTAGTCAAATTTCTGCTGCATATCACGATACTTTGACTAATTTAACGTTGCCTGGTAGTGATTCATCGTTACTTTCTGGGCTTGGTTTAATGCTTAAACCCCCCTATGAATATCGTAAAGCCTAGACCCCAATATAGATAAGAATTGAAAAACAGTCCCTTCCAGACTACAGGAGGCCTTCCTATGCGCATAGTCTCTGCCAGTGTAGATATCGCAATCCTTTGTATTATTGTACTTTCTCCTAGCGAAATAAAAGCGGAATAGAGACAGGTTCAAACCCAGATATGCAAAAGATACAGAACTTGAAAAACATGAACAAGCATCCGCACTGGTTAAGAAATTTGTTGCAGCTGTCTTTCCGAACTATATTTCATATTAGCAAATTGATCGATACATTTGTTATAGTGGACTTACGTGTGCTTTGGAGCCATTTAACTTCTCCCTGTACTAGCAAACTGTATACTGGCGTACTGCCAATAATCAGAGCTGGAACTACTGCCATAGAAGCCAAATAAAGGAGACGAGGACGATGATAGCTGTCACAGTAGAGAGGTTTCCGCGTTCTGATCCTGCACCGTTAAATTCAGAATTGCTCCCTGAGGATGGGCTGGTCACAGAACCCAATGAACTGGATCGCTCTGGGACATTCTGGTATAATTTAGTGGGGCTCTTTATCACCTGTTGAGAAGGATGGGACGATATGGCCTTCTTAGGTGTTGTTGGTGGATGGCTCAACGCTTTCGGAAATGCGGTGCTTTTCAGCCTCACAGATCTAGTTTTCGAAGCTGGCGATTTACTTGGGGCTTTATACATCAATGGAGATGATATCTGGCCTATAGGTGTAGTTTTGGAGTAGCCCAGAGAACCGGAATGCAGAAACCCGCTAGTGGTCTGGGTGTCTTGAGGTTTACAGGCACGGTTCAAACTGGGAGTTGGAGGATTTTGATAAGAGATGAAAGGGTTTGCTGCATTAGTAACAGCGGTGGAGAGTTCCATCGCTCAGCGGATATATCGTAGGCCTTCTGAAGGTAGGATCTCAAAGGTGTTATTATCACTCGAGGGTTTTACATTCCTATATATTGCATTATCGGTTCGAGCTACAGATGGCTCCCCTTTCTGATGGTATTGAAAGGTTCAGAATCTAGCGGGCGATGAAGTCCTGTTAGGATGGTTAGTCACGCCATCAACTTTGCCAAAATGTGAAAATGTTGGGCATCCGCTTGTTGCTTACCCTTTATTTGCACACTAAATCTTCCAAGACCATGCACTTCTTAGCCCGCTCTAACTAGATACCCACTGCCCGAAATTTTCAGTGCGTCTTGCTCAAAATGAACTGTCCGCAGTAGATAACCTTCCGCTAGGTCCTTCCTAATAATGGGCAGAACAGGCTATGTAGAAAAGATGAATAAATCTATCTTATAATGGAAACAATGGAAACCTCATTATTGAAACAATTCAATACTATCCGCCTTGTTGATGAACAGGCCTTCTATTTGGCTGTCAGATCTTTAATTGACGAACTTCAAGGCGGTGGAATATGAAGCATTTCGTGAGTGTTGGATATCCTATCATCTGTAAATATTCCGAGAATTTAATATGCAATTCCATTGCGTTGCATTGAATGGCACAGCAGGTGAACGGTGAACGACGAAGGTGGATCTCCAAACATTCAATGAATAAAGCCTTCTTTTGGCGATTTATACATAGTGATCCTCGACTCGATGTTTGAGAGTCTCATCCGTCATTGCGCCAAGCAACTGCGCTGAGTTCGCACGAGATTCTGCTTTCTCGATACTGAATGAGCCCGCCATAGTAGCCACTACTACTTGGTCACTGCCGCCAGAGGCACTTACCTCGCCAATGCTGTATATCTTCTGACTGGGAACTTCGCTGGCCATCTTGCACACCTCTTCAGCAGTGTTTTGGGACGCTTGAGACGATCCTCGATTTATCAAGGATTTAACACGAGACTTCGCGTCTTCACAAATACGAAGGAATTGTATAGTTGCTTTTCTCTCGTCTTCCAGGTCCACACGGATGTCTGAGTTACAAGCGTTGTCGAAAGTAGACTGTGCCAATTTATCATCAATTCGCTGTAAATGGACTCCAAGATTGTATGCCGTATCCTTAGCCATTTCATCGTACTCTTGAAGGTCTTGGTGCGAGACTTTGGAGGTATGCCTTGTTGAATGAGGTTAGCCGAGTCCACGGTAGGCACTGAATTGCAACTAACATAGTATTTATGCCAAGACTGACTGAGATCGTTGACTTATATCCTCCAATAGTGTCTATGAATTCATGAACACCACCTCCCATGAATTGCATCTTTGTCCAATCTCGAAGGCCCTTCACTGAATTTTGATTGAAAGCTTCCATCTTCTGTTCGAACGTGCCGCAGATATGGCTACATCGATGAATAGGATCATGAAGAAAGGCCAACATTGACGTTTTCGCATTGGTTACTTGTCTCAACGAGTCCAGCATACTCGCGAGATCTTCAAGCTCATCTTGAAGTCTGCCTAGAGTTCTGTTGCGTTCCTTGAAGCGTTTGACAGTTTCGCAGAGTGACTTCGTCGACTGAACGGCAGCGGTAAGAAGAGCTAGTACTGTGAAAGTGATGATCAAAGGTTCTGCTTTTCTCGACGTTCGCTGTGAGACCTCCATTGTGTCTTTGGGTAGAGATGTAGGAGGTAGTAAATGAGGATGTAAAGGCTACCCGCTGAAGTAAGGGTCGACGAGTTCAAATACTAGTCTCCCTTCTGACATTGACCGAAGTAACCGCCGTAGCTAAAAACGTGACGGCTAATGAAGGCCGTGCGAGTTCAGCCCCCGTGTGGGTCCTGTCTAGCACATTGGCTAATTAGCAAGGGTAAGGGCGCTAAGTGACTGGGTGTCAAGGACTTTGCAATTTTTTTACGATTGTATTAGTCAACACGAATGTCTCTACAGTTCGAGATGATTGGACGTCAGCCTTGAGACATCGCACGATTAATGGAACAAGCTGAAGTGTCCGTGCATGCTTTGATGATGCGGTGTGAGAATGATTGGGTGCCTGGTCTTCGCATAAGGCTTCGGAATTCTGACAGATCAAACGAGTAAAACTTAGAATAACTAGAAAGAAAAAGAAGAAAACCTAACCAAAATACCTAAATGATGTTTACAATTTCAAAGTATTAGTCGATGTATGGCCAAGCTCCAACGAGGTTCGCGAGTCGACGCAAGCGACCGTGACCCACAGCCCAACGCAACCAATCTCAAAGCGAGGGTGGGAACAAACAGCTCATCAATCCTAGGGATGGCCCCGGATGAGATTTTAGCACTATTTGGTGATTCAACGTTGGGTCACTCACAGATGAGATGGTTAAAACAAGAAACAATCAGCCTGTGATTGCTGATTACTTCTGCTTTACGTTTTGCCCGTTCAGCATCGGAACATAGCTTGAAATACAGATATAACCAGATCTGTACTAGCGATCATGTGATTAGGATTTGAAACAGCATCGGTTTCCGATGTCGGGCGGCACTGTATCACATTGGCGGCTAACCAATTCTTCCATTTTAACACACGACCCCCATTGCTGTGCCTGTGCAACCTGGTGCATGACGAAGGTTGGTGGTTGGCTATCATCTGGCGGTCGCGATCTCATTTCACTTTCCTTTGGAGCGGGGTAACTGGGCGGGCGTTCCCTTCCACACAAAACGAAACGCCCGATTTCCCATTATTTCAAGTCAAACTTGTGTCCCACCTATAATAAAATCCTGTCTTCCAAGACTTTCTTTGAAATTTCTTTCTCATATGTCAAGTTTGTCGCTGAACACTTTCTTTGCCCCCTATGGCAGAATCCCAAAGTCCGGCTCCCGGCTTGATTGGATCGACCACTTTCGCGATTTACTGGAGTGCTTCCCTCTTCAAGGTGATACATAATGTAAAGCCCCGCCAGAAACAAGCTCGTGACTTGGAAAAGGAGCTCGAGGCCTTGCAGGAAATTCTCCAAGGGTTCAGGGAAAGCATCGGTGCCCACCCTGAGAATAGCCTCGATTATCTTGATTTTCCACTGGTGCAATGCGGCAATGCCTGCAAGAACTTCGAAGAGAACATTGAGAGAAGCTCAAAACTGTCAGAGGTTACCACACTGGATTTTCGAGATTGGGCCCACTTAAAATACATGGGCGAAGGTATTGATGCTTTTAGACGACTGTTAGCCAACTATAAAGCATCGATTATTGTCGCTCTGGCTAATGCAGATGGGTGAGATCTAATTATGCCATATTTTCGAATGTTATGCTAAGTTTCTTTTGCCAGCAGCAAAACCATCATCCCTGGCGATGGCCGTGAACACTACAAAGACCTCGCCGAGAATGCGGTCGTTGATATTGAAGCTCATTTGGAGAGCATTGATCGCAGGCTGAACGACCTGGATACCGAAAATCCAACAGAGTCAGAAATACATACCGAAGAAATCCAACTGACAATGGCGGTGCGAATGAGCTTAGAGACATGCCTCCAAGTGTGCATCCATTTTTCAAGTCGTATCGATGATACTCCGCACAATGCCAAGGATAAAAAAACTAGCTCTGGCTGCTTACCAGGGCAAGCTAATCATGTGGGGTTGAGGGAAGACATAAAGAGCCTTCTAGACGCGGGTACCAAGCTCGAGAGCCATATGAAGGCGTTGATGGACAGAGTATTGAGCAACTTCAGGGAGGCTGACACTTCCCGACAAGATATTGAAGATATGGTCAGGTTGCAAGAGGAATGGGAGACAATTCGCAAATGCATACATATCTGCATCAGAGCAGAGAACGATCCTAACGACAACATCAGCACGATCCACAATCACGCAGCGGGTGATGCCATTCAATTCATAGTTTCAACAAACGGAAATACTATCAAAGGCGAAAACAGAGCGACGGGATGGAGAACGAGGCAGGTCGGTGGTCATATAAGTGATACTTCTCTTCAACAGTTAGCAAAGCATATGGCCAGGATCAATGTCTCGGAAGTCGACGACGAGAAGTTGTCCCATACAGACGAGGAGAACCAGCACACCTCAGGTTTTGAAGAAAATTATGGACGAGGCTTCAGGATGACGACTGAAAAATCTGTGTCAAATGGTGGTTTTTGTACTTCGTCGGCCAGAAGCGGACCTCGGCACACTCCAGAGCCTTGATTAGAAGGTTTATTCTTGGCAGCGAGCGACACGAACCAGAAGAATCAGAAGCAACTTTAGCTGTTCAACAAATGACTAGCACTCAAAAGTATTTGTTAGAAATCTGAAGCATATCAAATAGCCATGCAAAATCATTGGAATGTGTCTGGTGAGATTTGTCTGAAACACGTCGCTGACGCAGTGGATAGCCTGTGTATACCGACAAAAAAGATCGGCTTCCCAATGTCATGCTCAGTGACCTCCAGTTATCGCAACATTAGGGGACACTTCACAGAAAAGATACCCCAATAGCCATGCCGTGGAGGACATGAGAAGCTGTCCACCATCTTAGTCCCTTCCTACTTACTCATCTTGTCCTGACTCTGACAGCTAAACATAGGCATATTAACGTAAGTATCCGCAGTTCTTGGGAAATACGGAGCATGCAGTCCTGCATGAGTGCGTACATCACAACTCACGCTTTTCTTACCGCAAACCTTTGCCGGAGATGAAGAGGATTTCAATCTTAGGACGAGCCCACTTGATCAACCAAAGCTTGTTTAGCCTGAACCTTTTCCAACCAGACGAAAAGTACATTTACAAAGTCGAAAACAGTATTTTTGAGCAAATGAATAAGACATGCTTATACTAATTATTCGGGCCACATCTGGKCCATTGCTTTGGACCACTCCATAATCTCCTGCTGAGTAGCTACCCCTGCGAATTGCATTTGAAGCCCACTCCCACCGCCTCGATTAATCGCGTAGAGTTTGGGAGAGACAAATACTTGGCGGGTTTTCCCTGGGGTCGATTCCCATGCTTCTTTGGCTGGTATTTTCTTGCTGTGACTCAGTCGGTCCGCTACCGTAGCCTCAGCCGGATTAAAATCAACGAGGAATGATACACAAAGATCACGACAATAGTCAAAAATGGACGCTTTTTGGTTCACAGGTCGTGTCCAACCAGGAAACGCAACCTTATCAGGTAAGCCCGACCTTTCCTCGTCATCGTTTTTGAGGTCCTCCAGGTCTTCGATGGTGTTCTCGATCAGCTTTTTGATTACTCCCAGATCCTCGGTTGTCATAGAAGGGTCTCGACTTCAATAAACCAAAGGCACAAAATTAGGACATCTCTTGTTTGAAAAGCGCATAGACTTACATCTTTGGGGCAGAGACCACGACTTGAAATGTCGATGTATACCCACTAATAATACGCCTCATATCGTCGATATGCCTCCGATAGCTTCCGATCCTATGTCTATCAGACGAGCCCCTTCCACATCTAACACTCATAATGGCCTGCCCGGATAGTTCAACGGCTGCTCGATAAACCCAATTGCAGGTCATGCGACATTCGTCTAACGCAGGAACAAGTTTGAGAAGGTTGGTGTCTGTAGAATTGTGAATTGTTTTGCCGAGCGATTTCAATACTGCCTTTAAAGATTCAAGTTCTTTGGCCATATCGCGCAAAGGCTTCAGATTTGGTGTCAAAGTTTTAATCCCTTCGAGAAGATCGATGCTGGCCTGGGTTGCCGAAGCTACTGAGCCCGTCAAGGCGTGGGAAGGATCAACCGCATTTGCCATTGATTTGGAAGGATGTGTGAGGAAGTTGGAGGGAGCAAACAGTTCCTCAAAATAACGGGAACCTACGGTATTTATGGGGGCTCAGCCGCTAAGGTCAACTGATCTGAAAATCCGACATGCTTTTTTGACAGGTGCAGAGCTGCCCCGCGGCGCGCACGGACCAGACTTAGGGAGGGGGGCGGCGACTAGACAGCCAGGCTTTTTGTAGGGTACGTCTCATAAAATTAAAAATGATTCCTGTGTGGACGATGGCGTGCCCAGTGATATTGCCATTTATGAGAAGAAAATATATTTTTATAGCTGCTTCATTTTTCCCCGTATCTTCGCCGACGGCGCGTGATTGAGGTCGTACTTATGGTC
Source organism: Penicillium sp. CF05 (assembly GCA_002916455.1). NCBI lineage: Eukaryota > Fungi > Ascomycota > Eurotiomycetes > Eurotiales > Aspergillaceae > Penicillium > Penicillium sp. CF05. Next base: position 39,640 of record PKQL01000152.1, read on the forward strand.
GGCGGCAGTCAGGTTGAAAGACTGATGCCACCAGCGCCTATTGAAACCGAATGGACCCGTCTAGTATTGTCGCAGGCAACTTGTTGCGTATTCTTTGCAGGCATTTCAGTCGTCAACTCATTCGTGAGGCTCCTTTGTCAAATCGGGGCCTTATTTAAAGACTACTGTACTATGGAAATAATCAATTGTATTTTGGATGGAGGCGAGAACCAAAATCAATTACTGTGTGTAAACGGTGAAATATATGGCATGTTAAATGATCGAAGTATGAAAGCATGCGGCTGAAATGCTGTTCCTGCGCAGTCTACGCAACGAGGTGTGCGTGCTCGACTTCACCGCAAAACAAGAAAACACAGCCATCATATTTTCTCATTTCTGTCCATCCCTAGAAGAGAAAGCCATACACATACGCTGGCCGCAATTTAAGTACATCTTCTTGTTGGTATCACCAGCTAGGTACCGTGTACACAGTTAAGTGGACAGTGTGTATGCTTCAAAGCAAAAGTCAATAGATTCATGTAGATAGATGTAGCCCCTAAGTCTAGCTGGAAAAACACCCCTGCATCCCACACGCCGGCCCTCGGCGGTCACAACACTGGAGCTGTAGCCTGGCGCAAGAATGCGCACACCAAGCAAGGGGTGATATCTCTCCGCCGCTAGCTTGTTCTGACAGAAGGATATATCCCGACACTTCTCAAGCACTGCCTTTGATTTGGAGCCATCAAGGCCATTTTTTGACTTCCTCAACACGGCCAACACGGTCGCTTTGAGCCACTCAATACCAGATCAACCAGGCCTCGCGACTACCTCCTAGTCTCGCGCGAACTCCATGATAACATAATGCTCATGCGAGAATTTGACTTTGCTACTTTGAATGAAGCCATCATTCTGCAAGCAAGCTAAGACCCTGATGTAATGTTAGCATAAGAGATCCCCCAGAGTGATTGTGATTAATCTAAGCCCTACCCTTCAGTATCAGCCCGTACCTCTACCCACACAGATTGTGTCCTTTGGTCAGACAGCCAGCAGTATTGAATAGCTGAGGTTAAAAGTAGTGCCAGATTCTGAGCCCTGGTGAATTCGTCATTTCCGATGCAGAATCGAATACCTCGATCCTGCTCTTTCGCGTCGTCAACCTCGTGGCCAAGGCAATCTTCACACATCCAGAATATCTCGAAATAGCTGGATCGACTTGCGTCGCTTTCGATCACTTTTTGCAATTTGAAGAACTTGTAGAAGACAGAAAGTCCCAGACAGATCACCAAGGTGACTCCTGTGACAATGGTTGTCACGAGAGCCATGACGGACCAGTCACCGCCTTGTGAAGCGCAAACATTGACGATCGTGGTGAGCAAACCAGCCGCTGCATTCAAGGATGCTGGCCTTCAATTCAGTTAGCTCCAGGTATTGCATTTCGAGGGGCTGTCTTACATAAAAAGCTTATTAGTCAACCAAGAGTGGTTAGCTTTGTACATTTTGAATAGCCACCCCAAGATAGTCGCACCAGTGACTAGGAATAGGCAGGCAAAAACAAGGAGCGGAGGATTTTGTATAGTTCTGAGGACTACCCGCCCTGCGTTATTCTTTTCCAATGTCTCTTCTATGCTATTTGATTCTCTTAACGAGGTGAAAGTACCAGGGATAACCAAATACCCTGCAAGTAGCACCCAGTTCGCTCCACTGGCGAGCAGATTATAAATCCAGTTCATCTGCGCCTCTTCTTTGAGCATCCTTGTGTATGGTGTTTCATTTCCCGAGATCTCGTGGGATCTTGCTTGGCACATGCGCTGGTCTTCGATCGGTTCGGTGTGGCATCGTCGTTGGATCCCAGTTTGGAGAGATTTTAGTGACCGAACCATCGTTCCAGTGAAGACAGCCGTCAAAGACGCAGATTATCCACACGTCAGTCAAATTCGAACATCTTAAATATATATATACCTATTACCGGAATTTGGATGAAGTTAAAGAAACGTATCGTGGGAAAATAAGGTCCCTCAAATTTGTTGATATGCCAGTAGAGTAGGGTACCATTCTTTTAAGCCTGTCTCATATCCCAGATTAGCTTTACCGTATGCTGCCCTCTTGTATACACACACAATTATTAACGCCCGGAGGCTTAGCCGAAAGGGCGACTATCGCTGACCCTCTTGTACAGTCACTAGCGAAATCTGCTTCCTCCCCAGCGACAACATCTCTTTTATTGGGACCCCCTGCCAATGCCTTAGCGCAGAGCTTGTATTTGAGTGGACCCGCGCCAAGTTGAGGCCCGCCGTAAAATGCTCCTTCCGTCGTACTGTGGCCATCCATGTTTACCACCCAACACTTAAAGCACTGGATGGAATATTACAGAGAGATGCAGTAACATATGTACATATTGCATTGTCTAATGCCCTCAACTTAGTATGGGGCGACAAATGAAAGAACAGCGCTAAGGCCATGGCAGTGGGTCCTACCTAAGAGAAGAGATGTCGTCGGAGGAAGCAAATTTCGCTAGTGACTGTATGAGTTTTCAAGACCCATCAAAATGACGCTGTAAAATTTTACAGAACACTGAAGATCTGAGCGGTCCGCAAAAACAGTAGGTTCTTCCGACTTTTGGGAGACATAGGATGAATGTTTCTTCTCGTCTTATTATGATGCGATAATTATACTGCTGTCCTGCGCATTATGAGGATGCAAGAATGATAGAAATGCATTCTTTGATTATGATAGGCCATATATTCTTCTAGCCTTGAAAAAGGTAGGATGTCTCCTCATCGAAAAGACATAAATAGATTGAGTTGGTCTCGCACATATGGTCCCTTTCGCTTGCAGCAACGCGATCTCTCAAAAAATTAACTATACTACTTCAGTGGGGATATTCCTTCCAACAATCAAACCGATATCATGGGAAGGATCTTAAATGTTCTTACCAGAGCTCGGAAAAAGCACCGTACCAAAAGATTCGAATTAAATGACGTACCACTATGCACGCCTCAGTCGGCCCTCGACAAAAAGATCTTCTATCCCGACTGGACGCCTAGGCAAGATTGGAAACACTATAGAGGCAAGGATTTTGTTGGGAACAGGTGTTGGATTTTCACGAGCCCAGATGACCCAAACCTCCGACTTGACGAGATGCAACTAAAACTCTACCGAAAACTTTCCTTCCAACTGGTATTCGTGAAGGGCAAGGCGGAATACGTGCATAAAGAGGACCCTCCACTTGATTGTATCACAAGCCCAGGTGCTTTGGAAGCCGCAAGACCGTATTGTGTCGGCAATTATCTGTAGTCGACACCGTGTGCTAGGGCAAGGGTAGCCATGCCTTACATGAAGCTTCTGGTTATGTCCCCTCCGGAATAGACGGAGCCCCCATGTAGGGCTAGCGGCGATCCTTGGTTTAATGAGCGTGTTCACGGGTCCATTTTGATTCAATTGTTACATGAATACATCGTCCCAAGTGCTATAAGACTGTGTTTAGTAATCGCGCGTGTTTATTGCCTGTCAAAGCTAGAGAGTGTCTAGAACTGTCTTTTTAGCATGTAAGCATGTAATCTTTTTACTATGCACTTTACCTAGTAATCTGTCTGGCCAGATTGTCAAATTCAGACCATTGTTGCTTTTTAGTTAGTTAGAGAATTTTACCATCGTGTTTATACCAGTACGTTCGCCATGCACCTGGTTACTGTCAGAGAGTCCTATATACAACAGTGCCCCCATTATCGAGCAAAATTCGTAAGGTTGGGTGAGCCATTTCGTGGGCCTTGATAGTGTTACGCACTGCAAACTGGTCACAGTTAGGTTAGAAGGGTTCCGGGTATACTTGCCTTTTACTCCTCAGGTTTCCAACGTCAAGGTAACGTCACAAAGGCGATATCTTGGAACGGACTCCCAGTCCACAGTGTATGCTGCCGAGCTCAACGGCATTGAGATGGCATCGGCTAAAACCAGTACTATCAACGGACAACCAACGGCTCGAGAAGTGATTATTTTCTCCGACAGCCAAACTGCCATTCAGGCAGTGCAGAACCCACAACGACCGTCTGGCCAGTACGTGCTCGGGTTGATATATGACCATGTACGAGCCATCCGGTCGCGTAACCAGACCCAACAAAATCCAACAAGCATCACCATCAGGTGGATCCCTGCACACGTTGGTGTGGACGGCAATGAATTTGCCGATGAAGAAGCAAAAGGTGCAGCGCTTCTTGGTGCGGGGATAGGAGTTGCGACCAGGCCGGATAAACCGATAATCCGCCTCGCCGCAGCTGCTAAGAGAGAGGTACGCCAGCGAATCAGAGAGCGATGGGAGAAGCAGTGCGAGCGGGAGACAACCTCCGCTCCCACGAAGCGCTTGGTGCAGGCGCCGAACAAGAAGACACTTCGATTGTACGAAGGTCTGTCGAAGCCACAATGTGCAATTTTGATTCAGATGCGCACAATGAGGATCGGGCTTCGGCACTTCTTGTTCAAGATCAAGGCAGCCGAGACTGACCGGTGTAATTGTGATGAGGGCTCACAAACACCAAAGCATATCCTGATGCAATGTCCGCGGTATGCCATACCGCGTACGAAATTGTGGGAGCAGCTGGATAAGATTGGGATCGGATTCACAGAGATAGACTATGACAAGATCATATCTAACCCGCAGGCCATCCGCTACGTGGTCAACTTTATGCACCGAACAGGTCTCCTCCAGCAGTTTCAACACGTTGGGATCGAGGAGGACGACGACGACGACGAACCGACAGGCCTCGCGGCAATGGATCTAGGTGTGGAAGACGATGGGTATTAGCCAATGACGAGAACGATGCTGTGACACGAGAACTCAGCCAAAGTCGACAAACATGCCAATCAACTGGCCAGGACAACGTCACCATCAATTGAAACCGAGGCAGGGGGAGGCTGCAGAGGATGGAAGGGAAGAGTGAGAAGTGAGAAGTGGGAGACGGAAAGATGGAGGGTGCACTCCATGGCAATCCTTATATATTTTCTTATGTATGGGTATGGGTTTATGGGTTTACGGGTTACAGGAATGGGCTGATTCCACACTCTTTACGATCAGCATCTGTATACTCTTGGGATGCACTATACTTGGTGATCCCAACTCGGCGTTTGGACTCGAGTTCTTGCTTCAGTTGGATGAAGCGCCTGCATAGTCATACGCAACTAGTTAGACTGCAACAGGTTAATTGAACTTTGATTGATTGATTGATTGATTGATTGATTTCCAACGTCAACGATCTGTACTCCCAACCGTACTGTTGCCTAACAGGCCTTACTGCAGACTGGGTCCTTTTGAGGTATCGAGAAACGGTGCCAGGTAGAGCGCCGAATAGATCTAATATCGGGGTATTGGTCTATTCGTGGGTGTTGTCAAGTTATAATCAAGTAAGAGAGTCACCAGTAATCCAAAAGGTAAACACAAGTAACAATGTATGATTAAAGACGAAAAACTAAACTAAGTACATAAATAAGTGTCCTTATATATCCTTCGTCCCTACTCCTGGCGTGACTCCCTGGATTCACCGCTGGAGTCGCCATATACTCCTGCGTATACTTTTCAAAGTTGACGCGGGAGTCACGGTCATTCCCCCATGGCAGCGTAATGCAGGAGAGATTGTTTGAAGCAATCTCGTCCCTTAAAGTCTCCTCGTGACTGGAATGAGGAATGGGCTTTTTCGAGAAACGCCAAGGCTTCATTTTGAAGACGTATCTCCTTGAATTTCATGAGACGGTTGAACTCAGGACCAAAACCTGTAAAGCCAGGGGCAGCTTTCAACATGGTTTCAGGCAATTTGATTTGGGAAGATAGAATCTAAGAAATTGTAGAGACTTATAAGGCACTTGATCGAGGGTTAACGAAAAGATCACATAGAGCTCAAAATAAATGAGCTTGAACAAAGAGGAAGAAATTATCTTCGTTTCTTAAAGCAAACCATGCTCAACTATTCAATATTCAGATAGCTATCGTGTAGAGCAAATGCCTATGAATGGAGGTATTTACAGATATCCTGGCCTGCCATCACTTACGCAATTTAGCTGGTAGCAGAAAATAAAGGACATGGAGGCCTATCCTAATTGAGGCCTATTGGGAGGTATGTCTTCGTATTCACCACATCATTTGAGCTTGATTATTGGCCACTAACTAGGTCTGAAGCTCCAACATGACACGGTCTAGAGAAAAGGATACTCTCACTGGTGAGTGATCGTAAAACACTGTAAAAGTTACGCAGAATCTCGTAGAATGTTCCTAATTACTTGTAACAACCCAAACGGTATGGGAAATCCCATCGGACAGAACACTCAATTATCATCCTGGCCCGTTCGATAAGACACTGTCTGAACCTTTTTAAAATGCTGGGAAAACTGATAAATCACTCGCGAAATCTGCTTCCTCCCCAGCGACATCTCTTTTCTTGGGAACCCACTGCCAATGCCTTAGCGCAGCTCTTTAATTGACCTCTCATATACTAGGTTGAGGGCATTAGACAATGCACTATGTACATATGTTACTGTATCTCTCTGTGATATTACATCTAGTGCGTTTAAGTGTTGGGTGTAAACATGGATGGCCACAGTACGACAGAAGGAGCATTTTATGGCGGGCCTCAACTTGGCGCGGTCCATTCAAATACAAGCTCCGCGCTAAGGCATTGGCAGTGGGTCCCAATAAAGATGTCGTCGCTGGGGAGGAAGCAGATTTCGCTGGAGACTGTATTTTGCAATCAAGTTTGAAAAATTTCGTCTCCCACATTTTTCCTGGTCAATTGTGATTTTTCTTGCTTTCGCAGTGCCACATACCTTTTTCCAAAATAGCAGCAAAGCGATCGCATTAGCCTCAAATTTTAAAAAATTGCAACGGGATAGTACCCATCCATTTTACTAACCAAGTTGAGATCAAATAGATTCAAATTCTTGTAGCATCGACATCATCTTTAAATACGCCGCAGGAATAAGAGTCATTCTGATATGTGTATTTTATAACAATCAGACAGATTATTTAAAGCCATACTAACATCCTACCAGGATTTGAGAGCTTGTTGTCCTTGAGGCTTCTGATTTCCCGCTATCTTTATTCCAATTTCAATGGCGGCGTGGCTAGATCTCGTCTCGGACTCCACAGGCTGGACCTTGGTAGACACTGGACGATTGGACGAACTAGTACAAGGAATGAGCCATCCAAGTGCACAATTCCCTTCGGTAGTATATTTTGCAGGAAATGGTAGCCGGATCAAGGCGCTTCGCGCGCTCTTCCCACACAACAACATTACTCGCAGAGGGCCAGCTGGACTGGCCAGACTGCATCTAAGCACAAGGACGGCAAATACTCAGCATCCTGTTCTTTTGGTGGAAAGCAGCCTTTCTAGTGTTTCCGGGGTGGGTGAATCGGGCCTATGCCGCTGGTCATCGGATAATTTTCGACGATATCGCATTCTCCAAGACCGGTCTCGGCGAGTACCGGAGATACAGCAGCAAGTCATCTCCCAGATGCTCTTGCCATGGACAAATCTACTTTGTGTCTTTGTAGATACTCACTCTGAAATTCGCGACGCCTGCCAGCTGCTCAATAGACGTCGCCGAACTGTAACCATCGGCTCCGAGCCCACTACAGATTCAATGCGTATCGTGATAGTTCTCACAACGGCTGAAGATTCCGAACTTGAGGATGTTTCTGAAGTTTTCCATGAGCTTCAGTCGACTGGGATTCCTAGTAAGGATATCACAGTCCTAGACCTACGCGATCGGTATGGATTATCCCCAACAGCAGCTTTTGAGCCGTTGCGACGTCTCATCCTCAATGGAACACAGGAAGTCCGAGCGGAACAAAACCGCCAAGGGTTATCTTTCTCGGCTACGCACCTAAATACCCTCTGGACACGAACCCTGCGTCTAGAAATCGGGTCCTCGGACGCTACTGTTTTGGACTGCCTTGAAGTTGCACGAGAGAATCAAAGACTTAACAATATTACGACAGAATGCTTGGTCGAGTTCATAAGTCAAGCAAGCAACCGTTCTTGTTCCAAAGATGGAATTCATCTTTTTATTGCATCGGCGTTGTTAATGAATGCCTACCCACCTGGAATGCATGGTGAGTAACGTATTTCTTTATGACACACCGTCCCTTAATCAAGTGTAGCACTAATAACCACAGGCTTTCATCCAGACCATGTTTTCAATGCACTTTATCGACGGCACTGTCTGGAAGCATGGCGTACAATGGGGGATAACGACAAGAACCAACATTGCAATGCCGTGTTTGCTCAATTTACGCGGTTCTTCCGTTCAATGAGTCCAACCAGGTCGTCTGCAAGTATCAGAAAGGACGCATTAAATACTTATTACCTTCAATGTAATGGTCTAAGTTCAACAACGACTTGTTTCTATTGCTTGTGTCGATCACCAGAACATATGCTGGCGTGCCGGCATGCAATTTGTGATACCTGCGTTGTGATTTTTGGCGCTCCAAACAAAAGCGCTGAATATCACTTTGACATTATGAAGTGCCCGTTGTGCCACAAGTCTTCTCAGCTTACGATCCGTCAACTACCACCCACAAAGCGACCCCTGGTGCTTAGTTTGGACGGTGGTGGTGTTCGTGGCATCATTCAGCTAGGTCTCCTACGTGCACTGGAAAAGCGGCTTGGGCATGGAATGCGCATACCTGATATATTTGATCTATCTGGAGGGACCAGCGTTGGTATGTTGCAACCACGTCGTTCAGTTGTTTTGTATTTTTTTCCTTTCTGCCTTTTCCCATTCTTCCACGCGTGAGTCCCGTATTGAGGTTATCTGACCATGAAGCAGGGGCTCTTAACGAAATAGATATTATTCTCAATGGTTCCTCGGCTGAGGATAGCTTTCGGAAATTTCCAGCTTTTGCCAGAAAGGTCTTTCAGCTGGCCCCAGCTCCCTCGCATAAGTTCTCAATTTTTAGTTGCGCCAAATGGATAAAATGCGTGGCTGGCTTCCTGGCAGATGGTCAATATGATGGAATAAAGCTGGAGAATGCTCTCAAAGAGGCAATTGATCCAGAGCGGCGAATGTTTGATGTGAGCACAACTCGAACTGCCGGCAGTCGAGTAGCCATTATCACAAGTCGTATTTCCGATGGGAAGGCCTGCGTGTTAGCAAATTATCGCGGCGTTGGCCGACGCCCAATCGATTCGGCATACCAATTTTTGAAACCGGAAGAAGAAAATCAGAATCCCTTTCTTTGGGAAGCGTGAGTGCTGTTAATCCTATATCACTACCTCAATATTAATGCTGAAAAAATTACATCCATGTCTTCATAGAGCTGACTCACGCCATTTTATAGTGCTCGTTGTAGTGTTGCTGCTCCTTGGTAAGCCAGTCCAATCAAAGGCTACCTATTGCGTTGCTTAATTTAATTGCCAAACAGGTTCTTCCAAACGAAAACCCTCCCAGGGTTTGGTCCGTTGCAGGATGGTGGAGTGCGAGCCAACAATCCATTGGCAATTACACTGAAGGAATCCGCTACTATCTGGCCATCGCATGGAACACCTGATTTGCTTGTATCAGTTGGTACCGGTCTTTCAAGTCCCGATTGTAAGGCTCAAGATACCCCTCTAGGGAGTATTCTTCAAGACGGAGCAGTTCCGCGCATTATCAGAGCCGCCATGTCCTCGCCATCCATGGATGGCGAGCAGGGCTTTTTTGAGGCACTCAATTATGTTCCAGACCGTATGAGAGCGCATATATTCCGACTCAACCACGCTCTACCTTGGCCTTTACCTAGGCTAGATGATGTGGACAGATTGATAGATCTTGCTGAATCGTCATACAGCGTCCCAGATGAACTCGTTCGTGCGATACTGGCCACAGGCTTTTTATTTTTTGAATTGGACGAAATACCTGTCAGAAAGCAAGGAAGCTTCTATTGTCGAGGTTCAATTCTCTGTTCAAGTCCTGACGCTGGTGATTTGATCAAGAGGGTGCTCCTTGAGTTCCCGGGCCCTCGGTTTCAAACTGGGAGCGGATATCACCTTGGTCTGATTGGCAACGATGACGAGTGTCGTGGATGTGGTTACTATCGTAAAAAAGTAACTTTTACAGTTAAAAGTCTGGAAGAGGTTATTTCAATTGAGATTGCCAACTCTTCTTTCCGGCACAAAATTGGTGGTTTTCCAAAGTCGATGCAGGAAATTCTGGAAGATCAACAAGCTTACGCATGTTTTGGACGTGCTGATCATTTAGAGAGTTGTTGGCCCCCAAGAAGAATATGCTATTGCGCGCGTGGGACTATACGGCGGGTCCAATTTTTGGAGCCTTGCCCAGAGAGAAAGAGACGTCGATTGTAGGATTTGGTGCTTAGACGATTGCAGTCATTTTTGTGCTCAACCCTTGAACCTCTGGTGTTCCTGGAATACTACAATCCTATTCATAGCAAATTCCCTCAAAATTGTACTTCTGACAAAGATATCTTTCAGCTCAAATCAAACTGAAGCTCTTGAAAATTAGACTCCCCTCAAAAACAGGAGTTGTAACTGGGGATCTGCGAAAAGCCTTACATCCACACAAAATGTGCAATAGATGCAATGTCGAATAATACTTTCTTCTTTAGATGATATTTCACAACAATCACAGTAGACTAGTCCTTTGAAATGGAACCAAATATTCGATAGAGCTTACGCTGATTCATGGTATAGGTTACATATAGGCTTCAGTACCAGAAATTTTATGATCTGAGTCTCTGAATAGCAGCAGTCATTTTTATTGAGATTACCAATTATTGAAAACGGCAAACAAGTGAGACCACAACCGCTGGTACTGCGTAAACGAGAACAGGGCGCCCCTGGCGAGCACGTCAGGTAACTGCTTTCGTCAAGCAGTTAGGACGATGGATTTCTACCTTCTCGTGGTGTCCGGTGTCAGTACCCTCTCTGTGGAGGGGAAGCCAAAAGAATCCGCGTGGGGGTGAATAGGGGTCGGGCCGCAGAGTTTTCCGTGGTTGACGACACCCATCCACCCCACATCAAACAGAGGAAAACGGGTTATGAAAACCATCCGACGACCGCCTACTCGACTCGTACTCGAGACCGAAGCTGGACTTGTTCTCCAGCGGTTGTGGTATCGCCTAGGCAGGAG
>PKQL01000153.1:0-50717 GCA_002916455.1 Penicillium sp. CF05
CCGTGTGCGAGAACGCCGTTGATTTTCGCGGATTCGAGCGGATGATGCGTCACACTTCTTCATATTTACGGATTTCCTTTCCCTCCGTGTGCGAGAACGCCGTTGATTTTCGCGGATTCGAGCGGATGATGCGTCACACTTCTTCATATTTACGGATTTCCTTTCCCTTCACCCTTGTTCTTGGAATGGGGATGAGAGTAATGAACGCACGTATTTGGGGAGTGTAGTTGAACTCGTAGAGTAGTCTGAACATACGACCAAGCTGAAACGGAACCCAGTGGCGATATTTAGTCATTTCTTCTAATGTCCAGTTGGGTGGGGCAAAGACATTATTATCTGTATCCAATCATTTTTGGCTAGTGACATACACCCTTCCGGGATAAATTTTACTGGCGAAGAACCGCATTGCATAATTGAGGCCCTCCAACCAGGAGGAGAGCCGTCAATCGGACAACGGTCTGGATCGATAGCATGGTGCAAGCTGAGGATCGAAATATATTTGCTGTTTGTACTTTGTATCTGGACGGATATCAAAATATAATATACGGGGGCATGCATTTCAGGTCGTCGACCCGTCACAGCGCCAAGTAAAATCACGCCTCATTTAGCGCGATCTGCGGAGTGCTGTAATTCTTATTCGTCAATAATGGCATTTTGGTGGGGCGTCCACGCACAATTCGCGCATCCGTTTCCTTAGCCTGTCCCTGACCCCGAATAAGTATATAGAATTTGTCCCCTCCCATACATCTGAATCTCCACTGTCCCGTTGTTGAGAACAAAGGTTTGAGCAGCAAAATGTCAGTTCCGTAGGATATGTCCGGTTTTCCCTTCTTTGCGTTCCTATCTGTATATATTGCGGGAGATCCTGGCAGGCTTGATAGCTCCATACTTTCACGCACAAACCGCGCACCTCAGGCCTGGGCGGCCTTGGCGATGAAACACACAACACTGGTCAAATTACATGCGGCTGTTCTTACGTGGCACTGAGCGATTTGTGCAATTTGGAGAGCAAAATCTCCTGCGGATAAAACACCCTCAAAAAGGAGTTGTCGGCTCCAGCCCCTGCCTCTTTGAACGTCCATATGCCTGAAACGAACGAAGTTAGGCAAAGGGAATAGAATCACCCATCGTTTCCACCAAAGTCTCACCGCACTGATCTGAAACGAGGAACGGGTGCAGGGGTTCCTACTTTGCGCGTACCGTGCGCGAGCAGGCCGCGAAACTATCCTGCGCCCACCAAACTCTCTTCGCCGATCTCGACGGTGATTGGTCTGCTTTTTCTCATCAAAAAATGCCCCCAAAACCTGCGTAACTTGCGGCAGAAGAGGATAACAAGAGAATAGCTGCTCGGTATAAGGGAGAACAAGAGCAAATCAACTGGAGACCGGAGAAGGTCGTTAGGATAAGAGCTCTGCCGCATTTATAGTTAGCAATACAACCAGGTGTCATTGAGCGATTTGTGCCATTTGTTGGTCCAGTGTCGTCTATTCCACCTTTGCTAAGAAACTGCCTCGAAAAATAAAGTATACTCTCGAACTGACTCTTGGATGATTCGCTCCTTTTCTGTTGACTCACGCGTCGTCACAATGAACACGAACAGGCCCCACTTCAAAAACACATCCCACATCATACTTCTTCCTGTCCCAATTTGGAAACCAAGTTTAAATAAATTATCAACATATAAATACGAGACGTCCATCCGTCAGTCCAGCCGTCCAGAAAAGTTCTTCAGCGTTCGTGTGCCTTACTACTAGCCACATCTTCTCGGCAAAACCCTTCACTTCCTATTTTTTAGTCATGGACTTGTCCAAAGCTACTCCCATTATTGCTACCCCGGAGGTCAAGCACTTACTCCGGAATTTGCATGCAATATCTGCATCTGAAGAGAGCTCCCTGTCTCAAAGATTTTTTTATATTACCCGATTCCTGCGATTCTTTCTCTTCAGTGAAACCTGGTCCGCCTCTGCTGATAGACACATGCGAGACAAGTCAGTTTCTCTGGGCATTGAGAAGTGTCACTTCATTTATCTGTTAGCAAGAAGCATGGGAGCCCGTCATATTATTGAAGCAGGAACGAGCTTTGGTCTTTCGACAATATACTTAGCCTTGGCCGTTGGCCAGAATGTTCAGCAGATTGCCCAGTCTGGTTGTGGAGTCGTACATGGGAGGGTGATCGCCACGGAAAAGGAACCGAGCAAGGCAGCAAAGGCCAGGGCAAATTGGACTCAGGCTGGCAGTGAAGTGGAACAGTGGATTGACCTCCGGGAGGGCGACATTCTAGAGACACTCAAGGAGCCTGAAGGCCTTCCTGAACAGGTTGACCTTCTATTACTGGATAGTGAGTAACGCCTGAGTACAGCTATCCAATGCCTGAGAAGATATTTTAACAAACGCGGTACCTATGCTATAGTCTGGACACCTCTGGCACTTCCTACGCTCAAGCTGATCCAGCCACGACTGAAGCATGGGGCGGTTATCATCACAGATAACGTGGGGATTGCGAAGTTCCTATACACAGACTTTTTAAACTACGTCCGCAATCCGCAAAACGGGTTCATGACCCTTCAGGTGCCATTTGATGGGGGTTTAGAATTTTCTGTTTATCTTCCACACAGTTAGATATTCTCTAGACGACCGGTACTTTCCTTTTTGCCCTCCGGGCGATACACTATCCGTCTTCTCTATTTCCTTTCGCTCCTTTGACGTCAAGTAATTGAGTTTTCAAGCATGTCAGCTTTTCTGAGTGCGTAGCACGTGATTTCTTGGGCGTGCAGAGGCATGACAAAAGTTTGATCACCTATATCACGCTAACCCAACTACCTGTGATGGTGAGAAATGCTGCGCGCACACCCCTAATTTGCGCGCAGCATTTCTCGTGATGGTGCGTAAACTCCTATGCCTATTTTCGATTAGCGCCCAAACTTTTTGTCATCCCACCGTACGGAGGACTAGGCACATTAGATAACCCGGGAGCAGCGCCTATATTTCCATGTATCCACGCCCACGAAATTTCGCGAAATCCCACGTGACACACCCCGATATCCGATGTATCTGACTGCAAAGCCGCCTTTGACCCCTAACTCTGGCAAGATATCTGACCTCAGATCGCGCCCGCGAAATCTTGGCAGTAATCTACAGCCAGGGATGGCACCGTACGGGCCATGACAGTACATTACCTTCCCGCTCCATGCCGCTGTTCCACATCCGTTAGTCTCACAACTCGACTCCACGGCTAGGGTCGGGAAACTGACGTGGGCATGTAATCCCAATCCTCTTCGACTGCGCCTACGAAGTAAGTGCGAACTGTACCATTTGAGCTCAACGCAAAGGAACCTGTGAAGGCAACGAACCAAAGCGCGATCAGCATCATTAGAGAACACGACTGTGCCAGTGCCATTTTTGAATGTGTCAAAGAGACTCAAGATTCTGCAGCGGGCAATTCAAAGACAGATACGAGATGGTGGCAGTTGCTTGACCGCCATATACATGGCTTGTGCTGCATTTATTGTTAGGATTCTCCCTTCCCATTCGGGTTAGCGCCCGACGTAGTCAGCTATATTAGGAGGCAGTCCCCCAATAAGAGCGCGGTGTGCTTCCCGATTCCAACATTTATTGGTGCCAAGTAAACAGACTAGCACTCTTTCGGAAGGCGTAATCCGATCATTTTTTTTCCCAGTAAAGCGACAGTGCATGCTTGCGTTTGCGTCATGCTGATCCTAGAATAAAGCCGGCAATCAACAAGGCAAATTGGACTGAGTGAAAATCCATGTCCCTGCATTCGTCAATCACTAAGTCGTCAGATTGCGGAGGGTTGGTTCGACATAGGTAAGGCGGCCTTCCATGCAGCGGGAAGGCTTTGGAAAACGCCCAACTCACCCTATTACCGCGTTCAGATTCTTTGGGCGGCATTCCGAGAAAGCTGCTGCTGACTATCTGGGAATTTGACAAGGCCTACCTCGTCCATCGTTTGATGAAGACTTTCATCACCTTTCTTGCCCGAACATGAGTCAGGCAACCCAGCCGAGGGACTAGGAACGGGCCAGAGTCTTGCGCATAAATCGCACGCTGATGGCCTTCCGTCGGAATGTACCCGAGGCGCGTACTACGCATACAAGGTGATGCGTGCACGTGATCTCAGACCCTTTTGGAGAACGGGAACTTGTCTGCCAATCTAATTTAGTTACCGCCCAGCCACCACCCACAAAAGCCCAAGCACCCGATTGCGGACGACTTTGAAAAGACAGCTTTGTCACCGCTTCTGGTACCATCTACAGTTGTACTGGAGCTTCATCTACCCTGACCCGCTCGGTGAGTTGATTTACCAACTACGGAGTAGACCAAATACTAATCCAGTACCAAGTCTATGGTAAGGGTCAGTGCAACCAACACGCTCAAGTAACAATGATGCATAGCACAAGCAGCACCTGCCTGATTTGTAACGATAACCACGTTGTCATGTTGACACATTGATGACGTCATCCATATATCCACGCCAGCCCTACAAATATCCCAGCCTGTTTAATCTCTACAGACTTATATTCTGTAATCTGCACTGCTTCTGATACCCAGGATCTACGCTCAAAACACATCTCAGAGAAATAAAGAGTCTTCATATCATCATGGCCTGCACTTGCGGATCGACTTGCAACTGCACCGGTTCCCAGAATTGCACCTGTGGTAACAACTGTTCCTGCAAGGCTTGTGGCGTACGCATATCCCATGCTCCGGCGGCGGGCATTGAAGTGTGATATCGAGTATGGCTGACTTCCGGCTTGTCGCATGTAGAAATGAAATGCTACGTCGGCGGCTTGGTCCGTCACTGTGCGTGTCGAGGAAAGTGGGGTAGTAAAATACGCCCGGAATGGTTTAGTTCCATTTGTGTCGTGATTTCTATGTTTGTACTAGGGGATTCTCGACACTCCGAGAATCGGGACTTCAACCCCCCTTTCCCTACTCATGTAAGCAAGGACACCCTAACGTGTCCTCGCATCTTCCGCTCTTTTTCATCTTTTCTTCAACCAACTAATTAATTCATCTCATTTTATGGATTGGTTCCCCTTGGTCAATTAGCCCCATCTCACGTACAAATGCCATACTGTTTTAAGCTTGCCTTGACAGTGCGCTTTCCATCTCAGTATGCTATTTCCCCCGCTGTACGCAGCCTCGCCGCTATGTCTGTCCTTATTCTATAGCACTGTAATCCACGGCCAACTGGTTAACACGGTCAACCGGTTAACCCCACCAAAAATTGCATACTCCTCCCTACTTACCACCTTCAACTACCTACTATGCCACCAAATCGCTCTGAATCCTGGCAAAAATCGGCCAACCAGGAGGGCAGGATTATATTAGCCCTCCAGGCAATTCAAAGGGGCCAGGTCAAATCTCTATTCGCCGCAGCGAAGCTATACAACATACCCTACACTACCCTGCATGCTCGTGCTTCCGGAAGAATTTCACGCGTCGATAAACGCTGGCATAGTCATAAACTGACTACGCTTGAAGAGGATTCGCTTGTTGAATGGATCCTCTCGCTTGATTCGCGTGGAGCAGCGCCTAGGCCTTCTACTATTCGAGAGATGGCTAATATTCTTCTTGCTACGCGTGGCGAATTGCCTCCGCCTACAGTAGGCGTGAATTGGGTATCATCCTTTGTGAAACGCCGCGACGAACTCCAATCGCGCTATTCGAGACGCTATGATTACCAACGTGCCCAAAACGAAGATCCCCGATCGATTCGCGCGTGGTTTGAGAGCGTACAGCGTGTGATCGAGGAGAACGGTATCCTCGCGGAGGATATTTATAACTTTGATGAGACCGGCTTCGCGATGGGCTTGATATCGGCACAAAAGGTAGTTACTCGCGCTGAGTACTACGGTCGGCGATCGATCCTACAGCCTGGTAATCGCGAATGGGTGACTGCGATCGAAGCGATCTGCGCCGATGGCTATTCGCTACCACCATGCGTGATCTTTCAAGGCAAGGTTTATATTGCTGGCTGGTTTGAATCAAATCTGCCTAGCGATTGGCGAATCGAGGTCTCTAGTAACGGCTGGACTACCGATGAGATAGGCCTTCGCTGGCTAGAGAAGCACTTTATTCCACACACAAATTCGCGCGTACGAGGTCGATATCGGCTTTTAATCCTCGATGGCCATGGTAGCCACCTTACACCACAATTCGATCGGATCTGCGCGGACAATAATATTATACCGCTTTGTATGCCAGCGCATTCTTCGCACCTACTCCAACCGCTAGATGTTGGCTGCTTCGCACCGCTAAAGCGTGCGTACGGTCGCTTCGTCAGCGATCTGGCCCGCGCTAGCTACAACCATATCGATAAACTCGACTTCCTCGCAGATTACCCACGCGCACGAATCGAGGCCTTTAAGCCGCAGATTATACAGAATAGCTTCGCTGCTACCGGTATCACACCGTTTGATCCAGATCGTGTGCTATCTAAGCTAAATATCTCGCTGGATATAACACCGCCAGGTAGCCAGCCAGGTAGCCGGCCAAGCAGCAGATCTAGCCAATTTGCACCAAAAACGCCAAAGACAGTGATTCAGCTACAGAGGCAGACTAAATTACTCAATAATCTATTAAAGCAGCGGTCAAATAGCCCGCCTACACCTTCCAAAACTGCTGTGGATCAGATTATCAAGAGTGCCTGTCTCTCGATGCATAGCGCTGCATTACTCGCCCGGGAAAACGCTACCCTACGCCGCGCGAATGAGAAGAAACGCCAGAAACGCACTCGATCGAATCGGCATATAGTACACGAAGGAGGCCTAACTATCGCAGAGGGCCTACAGCTAGCTCAGCAGCCAGAGCAGCCGGTAGAAGAGAACCAAGTGGTATCGCATGGGGGAGGTGAATCGGCGAATCAGGCAGATTTATCACGTACGAGGGCTCCGCCAAAGTGTAGTGGGTGTGGAGAGTTAGGCCATAGGATTAATCGATGTAAGAAGCGCTAGTTTGAGATGAATATTAATCTTTTTAGTGGAAATATTTTGAATCAAAAATTGGTAATGGGGGCAAGTTAACCGGTTGACCGTGTTAACCGGTTGGCCGTGGATTACGTTATTGAGTTGGGTTCTGGCAGTGGCTCGTTTCCTTATCAGTCCGTGGCGGAAGCACCATCGTCCATTATCAACCTCGATAATCCACCATATAGGGACACAGCGAATCTGCCACCATCAGGATGGCTCGCAATTCGGTGAGCCTTCCATGCAGAATGCTCCTGCAGCAACGCGACTAAAAATAGCAATAGCTACGTGACCGATAATCCTGGGGCATGGATACTTCACTGCCATATCCAGTGGCATATTGTGGTTCGTTTCACC
This sequence comes from Penicillium sp. CF05, assembly GCA_002916455.1. Taxonomy (NCBI): domain Eukaryota; kingdom Fungi; phylum Ascomycota; class Eurotiomycetes; order Eurotiales; family Aspergillaceae; genus Penicillium; species Penicillium sp. CF05. The sequence continues at coordinate 7,347 of PKQL01000153.1, forward strand.
TTCTTCCTTCAATATTTGGATACGCAATTCTAAGTATGCGTGCAGAGTGGGATGGCGCTGGTCCTAGTCGAAGGCGAAGACAGGCTCCAGACATTGGTTGGTTCATACAACGACTCGACGATGAACCCGTCGACCACATCTGGCGGCAGTTTACCCATTAGCCTTGGCAAGGCCGTCCCATTGATTAGCACAGTTATCTCGTTTATTGTTTCGTTCGTCGTGTAACAAACGCGACTACGGTTGATTAGTCTCACCCATAATTCCCAGACACGATTGGTTAGCATGAATTTGTGGAAGAGAATATATACCTTGGCCTTATATACACAAGACACATCCGTCCTGACAGTGGGTATCCTCTCGCTTCTGCTCTCTGGGCCTGAGCAGGTTTGAAGATTTTTTTGGTCGTAGTCCTGGGTAAAAGTGAGGTATATGTAATGCATAAGACTGGACTTAATCAAGTGGGCTGTAGCTGCTCAAATAGTTGGCGGCTGCAGGGTTCGTGACAACTAGGTACGAATTCAAGAAAGAAGAATAATGCACTGTAACGTACTCTGTATAACATTGCTAAATGATCTGGTCGAAACCCTCTGGTAGATAATACGATGAGGAATTACCGCTAATGCTTAGACTCTCATTGCTCTTGGTCTCCGTCAGTGTAGGTTTTCGCTTGGAAAGATAAAGTAGCCTAGCACCGTGCCAAAACCTCTTTAGGCTTGTGGGGGAAATTAACCTTTAACACAGATTGTTAGAGCCATTTTCAAACAAGTTTGTTCCTCGATATCTATCTATTAGCCAAAAAAGAGTACGACGATAGTTGTCAATCCACAGAGTCTACAAATACCTTTACTGGTGTTACGTTGTAGAACATGAACTGGAAGTGCAGTCGTGTACCATGCGGATTATAGAGAACACTTGGCTTAGTATGGCAACCCTTTCTTAAGCACGGGAAGAAACTTAGTGTGACGTGTACGGCGGGCGATAGTGATCCTGAAACAAAGGATTATGCCTAGCTTCCCTTGTAAGCGCCTAGTAATTAGTGTGTAAAACTTGAGTCGTTGGGGATACCTCCTAATGCTTGGTCTTGCAAGTCTCCACGACCTGCACCTGGAGCTGCTCGGCTTCCTTCCACCGGCCTTGGTTCGCATATGTCGACGCAAGGTTCGTCATACTCGTCAGCGTGTCGGGATGGTCCACGTGGGGTACCCTGCTGTTATGGTTCTCTCTCTCGTGCCTCGACCTGCCTGTGTTGATCAGGTTGCCATGAGCTTGTATGTATATTATTAGGCCAATGGGACAAGGTGCATTTGCAGTGACCCGCTTCGAGTTCGGAGTCATTAAGAGTCGTCTTATGGAAGGGCACCTGGATCAATACCAAACTGCGAGGACGCCTTGCCATGCCCGCTTTCCCCCGGACGTTCTGTTGTGAAGTGATAACTAAGCCGTCGGGATTCTCGACGTATTAGCTAAGCATGGCAATGAAGTCACACGGCTCACTGGAGCCACTGCGACACGCTTTTTGTTCTGCGACACATTTGTGCGACAACCTTTTGATTCTGTTTCCGATATAGCTCATGACTCATGTGAGCGCCGCGCGCCTCTTGAGCCGTATGTCCCTTTTTGAGAATCCCCACCAGGCAGACAGGGTGACAATGATTGCTTTTACCCTCTAGTCTCTTGCGCCGGGAGTGTCGACTGTCGAGTGGCAGATCGCTTCTGGCTAACCCTGCAGGAACTTCGATATGTAAACGTTACAGCGAGGAGGTGTGTCGGAAGATAGTCTTCTATGATCGCATAGTGTCTGTAAAGTACCTGTCGAGTACCGAGTCACAAGCACGACGAGATCATCAGGTGACTAGGTTCGACCACGAAGAAACAGATTCAATCACGCCCGGTCGTTCTGTGAAGCCGAGAATATCATGGGGACCATTTTAAGCAGACATGCGTACTGGGTAGCTCGGAACAAGAGGCCAGTAGAGATATGAGCGATGTGGCCCCGAGAGAAAGCTCTTCGAAGACTTGAAGAAATGAGCAGCCCGTCTTGTGCCTATCTTTGAACTATGCAGCGCTTCTTATAGCCCTTGGAATAAAACCTTTCTTCCGAGAGCCTAATCCTCCTCAGAGAATCGTCTTGAGAGGAAATTAGTCTTGTAAGGCCTGACCAGAGAGCAAATGCCAGGCAAGAGTGATTACATCATAGGAAAACCCTCTTCGTACTGTATGGCCAAACTCGACGGGCCAATAGTGTTGCTTAGGATGCACAACCCACTGCGGACCTAGATTCAGTGGCTCACCCCCCGCTCCTAACGAGAAAAAGACCCTATTGGCCCATTGTCTTCCTTGCCTGCTGAAGTGGGTCACAGCCGAGACACAACGACCGCAGTGGTCTCTTATTCGGTAATGCTTGCTGTGGCGAGACCCCTGCGGACAACTACCAGTGGCTGAATCTCAAGCAAGGAGGTCCTGATATTCTGGGAGGTGCAAGTTGGCGGATTGGCGGCCAGTGAGGTACCTGTTCGCCATTTACAGTATTGCCTTTCACTAACCTCCCAAACTTGGGGGGAGGGGGCAAAGTCTGGGTATATGGGGCAGCAGTAGACTTAGGAAAGCCGTCTTCTGGCTAGTGTGGCTCTCTATCCATACTAGACACATATCGAGAGCCACAAGGCCAGTCAGGTAATAGATCTGTGGATCTGCGTCTAGGCAGGCTTCAAGTCTGGAGATATGTGTTCGTGGTTGGGAAGCTGTGGTAGGAAGGCTTAGGCTTTGGGCCCCGTGACCTAGAACAGTGGTCTCAAGACCACGGTCTGGCGGCTATGGACGCAGACCCACTTTGGACGTACGTCCACAGCTCCAACTCTAGCAGGGCCTTCAATCTGTCAACTGGCGGCCACTATGGTTGTGTAGCCATATAGGCTCCAGGTCTTTTGACGACGGTCCATATAGGATGCAAGTCTTTCGATCTAAATCTTTCATTCCTCATGTCTTCCATGGCTGTACACATTGGCTGGCTAGGCCGGGTGTCCGACAAAACCCGTTCTTTTCCCTTTACGTTGAAAATGCGCATTTGCATCACACATTGGACGAAACGCCAGCGGTATGATGCACGCTTGATCTTCCTCCATAGAGTGCACAACAACAAGCTTGGCTAAATACGTCCAGAATCAGACGACTTACAATAGTTATCTCTTGTTATGTGTGCCTGTTCTTGATTGCCTGACGACTACCACAGCTTGGTGTAACAAGAGGCCCTGCGGGCACTTAACGGCGACTGAATGTCGTGCTTGAGGATCTTGATATTCTGGGCATTTTAGAGTTGCCAGAGGCTTCTCCTATTCAACCATCAAATTGATGAGTTGCTCGCAGCCCCAGTTTGAGAGACCCAGCACGTAGCGGTTGAAAACCAAGGTCTTTTGCGACAGTTGATGCTCAGTTAATTGACCGTTAATTGATGACTGTCTTTTTTTTTGCCCTCAGTTCATTGCACGTCTCGACCCAAGTGACCCAAATGACCGTTTAACTGTGGCTTCAACACGGTCAACGGAAGAGAACGGTGGGCGGTGAAACCGCACTTTATTTTCAATAATCCAGGTGTTGTAAATGGAGTTTGCAAAATCTGGGCAAGAGCGCTGGTTAAACATAGCCTTCATAGAATTATCTGCATTCAGGTTTTGACTCCCAAAGGATGGGGGTTTTCACCGTAGCAGTGTTCTACTCTCGTCTTGGAGCACGGTTAGCGAAACCGTGACCTGGTGCAAGTATAAAAAACTGCTAATGCACAGCAAAATTGAGACTATTTAGCTAGATAGCTCCCTTGACTTTTTCCTCTCCCCTTCAGTTGTCTCAAAGTGACGCTTGAGGCTACTTAGACATGGCTGCTGCACCACACACCCGACCGGGTCGACTTGTTCCGAGCAAGAAAGCAAGGCGCCAAAAACAGTGTCGTCGTAAATCAACTCTGATGACAAAGGCATGCGAGTACAGCAAGATGTGCGATGCAGATGTCTGTCTCGGCATCCGTCTCCGTGAGACGGGCCAAGTATATATTCTTTCGGCGGATCCTTCGGGATTTTGGGCCTTTCTTGGTTCTCAGCTAGTACGTCGCCAATGCTATCTGATGGAAAGTACACTAATGCCTGCAGAATTCATATTATCCAACCCCGAAGCTAGTAACGGATCGAGATCTGGAGGTAGTTTGACGCGTATACTGTACACAACTCGGGGATGCTATATATGGATCATACGAGCAAAATAACGAAACTAAGGGACCTGGGAGCTCGTTGCAACCCTGATATCTACGTCCTGGATGTCCTATGCTTTCTAAATAGCGTCTCTCTCCGTGCTTCTTGGATGAGCCCTATTATACCTTGAATCGTCACGCATAATAGACTCCCTCGATAGAGAATAAAGCTGTAGCTTTCCTTCTCGTGCCTGCTCATGATTTCTTAACGTGATAACCAACTACACCATCCGGCCAACCGCGTTCGTCGAACCGTTGTGTAAATTCTATCTGATAACGATAGGCGCCCGTTCAGTTTTTCCATGTGCCAGTCGAGATATGTCATAAACCGTGCTTTCCACCCGACTACAGTAGGCACCCGTTCAGCTTTTCCATGTGCCACTCACGATATCTCATAAACCGTGCTTTCCATCGGATAACGATAGGCGTCCGTTCAGTTTTTCCATGTGCCTCTCACGGAGATATGCCAGGCACGTGATGCTACTTAGCGTGTCTATTTTGGTTTAGTGCCTCCTTCCCAGTTACCGCCGCACGTTTTCGTAAAGTTCCCACTATCGCGGCTTCAACCTCTCTATACTCTCCTACTCCTTCTTTCTCACTACCCTTCCCCCATGCGCAGTTTACTACTGATAAGGCATATGCGCTATTGATTCAATTCACCGTCCTCCTACCGTATTTGCCTCCGATGCAAAAGAGCCGATCCTTTGCGGTGTCTCCCCGAGTACTCGAGTGCGGTCTGCTGCCTTCCTTCGCGTACTCTGCTCCGTTCCCTCTTTGCGCTCAGATGATGATGTTCGGATCATTTCAGAACCGAGCAAGACCGGGATACTGCTTCGATGATTAGTGACGCTGTTACGGGAAGTGGCTCATGTGATGCGGGATCAATGTTCCCGCATGACGAAGCCATCTCTGCTTAACTCAGACGGTCTGAGCAAGTAAGAGCTACAAATTTACAGCGATGTCGAACGTAATGATCTGTTGTAGACCTACAATGAAAGCCATAGTCCGCCCGGGAATGTTCTCTCGAGAGAAGCAGAGCTGCCTGTGATCGCTTCGAAAGAGGGGAAAACGTGGTCCGTCCAATGGCACATTGCATCCGGAGCAACAAGACTGTCTGGGATAACTTGAAACGTGGGAAAACTGTGGCCCATCTCAGGATACACCCTGTCCGGAGCAGCAAGGTTGCTTGGGATAGCTTAGAAGGAGGGGGAAACGTGGTCAGTCCCAGGGCGCATTGCATCCGGAGCAACAGGACTGCCTGGGATAGCTTGAAAGGAAGGGAAAACTGTGGCCCGTCTCAGGATACACTCTATCCGGAGCAGCAAGACTGCCTGGAATAGCTTGGAAGGAGGGAAAACTGTGGTCTGTCTCAGGATGCAGTGGATCCTGAGCCGCCAGGCAAGGTAGGAAAACCATGGTCCATCCCACGAAGGGTTCTCTCGAGAGATGCAGATCTGCCTGTGGTAGTTTGGAAAGACGCGAAACACATGGATAGCTGTGGTGATCCTGAAAGAACTCGTTAATCTACTAACGCAGCTTCTAGAAACATTATGGAGTACAAAATATGCCCTGACACGGTTGTAGTCAAGGTACGTTCTAGCATTTCATTTATGAGATCAAAACCACACCGCAATCTCTTCTTCCTAGACATTATGGAATATAAAGGGGAAAATGAAGATTAATGACATATACAGTGGCCGTTCAGTGTATATGGATGCTGACGGATACGAACGCCCACGCATACATCCGCGTCACACATCACACACGAGCTTGGCAATATGGAGTGGCTCTGGCTGAACTAGAAGACACCCTAGGAGACAATACCACCGTGCAACCCGAGACGCAAGGCGAGGACAGGCTAGAGTTCCTGAATACACCGACAATATCTGGAAATCGGCGCGATGCCTGGAGCCTGGGGAGCGATCTATGGGGATTATCCCCACACTGCACTTGCCAGACAGGACGATTAACGATGACCAGAGAAAGCATACGCACTCATACAGGCTTTTCCCCTCAATTGCCCGTTATTATAGAAGAGCCGCGGCACGAAAGGCACCGACCAGACGCTGTCGGTAGCGGAGCGATCGCTTCACACGAAGTCAAAGCAGCAGCCCTCATGAAAATGGACCGGGGTCCGAATCTTTTTTTTTGTTGGTTGGGGGTGGAGCACCCAACCAGAACACCTTGATCAGGCTATGTAGCGTTAACTCCGGGCTCGACAGGACGTCGAGCAGTTAACATCGAAAATGGGGATCTTCCTCTGGGCGTGTTGCAGAATTATCCGTGGCCTTCGGCGCACCTACATAGAAGCACATAGAAGATGTGGGTGCGCCGAAGGGCACGGATACTTCCTTCACCATGATGTTTTTTTGGTTGTCCCGTTCTCAAAGCTGGGGCGTTAGACTAGGCCTGCTCCACTAGTAACTGACCGACACGTCGAAATCAAGTCTATGCCTGGCCTCTGCCTATTTCGGCCTTGTGACAGCTAAACAGACTATGCTAATAACATTAATAACAAGTTGCTGATGACGGCGCAGCGTCACTCGCTGCCCGTTTTCACGTCATACGCTCAAGCCATACTCTACTGCCTCCGCCCACCGAGCGTAATCATGTGCCCAACTCCAGACCCAGAGCACCAGATTCCTTCACAGCCATCGTCATGACATCGAAGTAATTCCAGTCTATAAAATCGTTCGTGGTGAAATCGTTGTCCGGTATGATCGTATCGTCTAGCTGTGCCTGGCAAAGATCGAACCAGTGATTGAAACCGTCCACATCTTGCAGAAACAAGGCATCGCTCTCTCTCGTAATGTCCACATTATCCGCCTCTTTGCTAGCTCTCGCTGTATCTCGCACGGCCCGTGCATACTGAAGGGGCGTCACCCCGGCGATCTTCTTGAACACACGATGAAAGTGACTCGGCGTCAAATTCGCCTCGGCTGCGAGCTCCTGCAGTCTAGGTCTTCGACGGCCCGATGGCGATGATGAAAGGACAGCTGCAGCGATGGTGTCACGTGCCTGCTGGACCATTCGACTCCGTGGATCATCTTTCACGTCGATGTCAAACTGACAACGCTTGCATGCCCGGTACCCGGCCGACTCGGCCTGTGTGGGCGTGTCGAAAAATTCGACGTTTGCCCGGCGCGCGAGGCGCGCTGGGCATGATGGGCGACAGTAGATGCGTGTCGAGCGGACGGCGTAGACAAAGGTGTTGTTGGACGCATCTCGCGCGGCTACCGCTTTCCAGCGTGCTGCTGCGGAAGCCGCCGCCATGGACGTCGGTTTTGGAGGCAAGAGCGGTAGTGGTGATGGTTCCATATCGCACTGTGTTTTTAGAAAATGCTCTTGAGAAAATTATCCCGGTATGTGATTTATATATTCAAGGTAGGATAGTCAAGATATATAGTGGATATATGGGGGTCAGATTTGCTGCGTAATGGTCAAACAGGACGAACTGAAGAAGTGGTCAAACAGCACTGACCTCAGTTTTCCCAGTCGCCTCTCCAGAAAGCGGTGAATTTGGCCATCCACGGCCAACGTACTTTTTCAGCGATGCTGACAGACTGTGATGAAGCAACCTATCGGGTTAGCGTGGCATAATTCGGCAGAATTCGGCCTCATCATTGGCTGTGGTGTGAACCTTCTGAGGCAACGAAAAAGGAAAGGTGTTGATGACTAATACAGAAGAAGCATCACATGACCGCAGATTTAGTGAAGGAGATTACGCCCCCATGTTCACCTCCCCCAGGTCACTTGATCTTTGGTAATGTGGGACCAGGATTTTTGGGTGACCAGGATTTGTGGGTGATCAGTATGCGCGCACCCACCCACCACGGAAAGAGGTGTGGGTGGACACAGATATTGGTTAGAAAAATTGTGATAGAAGTGACGAATAAGCGTTGGCGCCAGTTGTGGGTCTGCCTGTCTGGGTGGTCGAGAGAGTGCATAGTTACCATCAAAAAATTGTGATGGAAGTGACAAATAAGCATTGATTTTATCAATGATTTGATTTAAATTATTCCTCGGGCTTTTCACGACAGTCGGTCGTATGCAGTCCCCTAGTCGACGTATCCTAACAGCTGTAATTCTGAACATACAAGATCCCAGACAAGTATTCCACGACGAGAGTGCTACCAGGTAGCAGTGCGCTCAGATGCCAGTGAATCAGCCAGTCCCAAATGGTAAAATACCACCTGTCAGGTTGCCAAATTCTCTTATTTGTCACTTCCGTCACATCTTTTCAAACCCATTCATTATCCGTGTCCAGTAGCCCGCCCCACCACCCATCAGGCGTTGGTGCTCCCACAAACAACCTTTCCGCCCCGTAGCGCGGGTGACGGGAATTCATCAACAGATAATCAATACACGCTGGGCGGGGTAGGGGGCCGTGGCTAACTTCGACTAATCAACTTTGCCTTTGGCATCGTAGGTAACTACGATATTTATTGAAGCACCCCAGGTGCACGAAAGTCACCCTCCTACATTTGCAATCCCTCAAGTCCACTTCATATTTATCACTGTCCGATTCTGTGCCCCTCGTCCTTAACAAGAATCCACCCTTAATCTGTTTCAACCTCACATTTCTGCACGTACCATCGACCGTCTAACATGTGCTGTGGTATGCACGCCTCGATGTACGTTGTGGTGCCTAGTCCTGCGCGTTGGAGTAAACCTGGTGAGACCGGTCTCGATGCTGCCGTCCGCAGGTACCCCGAAAGACAAAAGCTCGCTACGCCCAAAGGCAAGATGTTGGATGGACCTGCCTCCGAGACATCCACCCTGGCTTCCCTGTCTTCCAAAGGAAGAGACTCCAAACAGGGCTTTTCGGAAAAAGACTACAAGATGTCCACAGTCGATGGGGGACAGAAATCACGTCGTTCGTTCGGAGACCGATGGTATAAATTCAAGCGCCAGTACTTGCGTTGATCGCGACTTGCTCGCCTATCCAAGTCACCAAATTGTAGCTAGCTTGGTCTGAAGTTGGACCTGCGTCGGGATATAGGCTCAAGTTGCTGATTTGCCTGCATTTGAGTTTCCACAGCTTGACTGTATTGGCAATGGAGAAGAGATCTACATTATCATACATATTCCAGGCACATGAATTAGTCACTGAACTCAGCATATCTGCCATAAACGTCGTCTTGAGTGTTTTATTGTTGGCTATCATGCTTAACAGTTCTGATAGTTACGACAAACCGAAGCAAAAGCGTGATGCATGAGGATCGGAAATTTGTAAAGCGGAGATAAGCAACTGGTGATTTCAAGGGTTTATTTAGTTGCGAAGCACTTGCTATACAGTACCGAAGACCTTGAAGAACGTCGAGGATAGCTCCTCAAGTATTGCCGTCGTCGGAAAACCGTCTCTTTCTCGGCAAAAATGTTTTCTTAGAATATCTCGATAACCAGGGGCCGCACGGCTCCAAGAAGTTGAACAAATTATTTATGATGACGAGAGCTCTGGTCTGATCCTAATTTCGTTGGTTCAGATGGCTGCAATCGTTGCCACATGCCTATCATCCAGAGTTCAGTGAGCGTCTCCGCCTTGTTGCAGTTGATAAGGCACATTCAGTTGTGCATTAGGGCCTGCTTTTCGGACGGAATATGCATGAAGGCAGCAGTTGCGAGTATTGTTAGGAAAGAATGTTCCTTGGTTTGCATGCTCGTTAGACCAAGCTACCTTAGACACTGTGAAGCAAGCAAGGTTGTGGGTTCTTACCTGATATAAAATTTCAACGAACCTCTATCAACTGGCCAGAGACAGTTCTCCGTTCGGGAAAGATACCAAAAAATAGAAGTCCAGCCCTAATGCTGAAAGGAGTCTTGAATAGCTTTGGTAGAGGATTCGATTGTGACTTTACTATCTGGCGGGGCAGGGGCAGCTATAGCTGAAATCCATTGCGGAGAAAAGACAAGCAAATGAAGTACCATGCAGCAGTAGGAGCAGATCTTGGTCCAGTCTTGGTGAAACGGAGCCACTGGTAAGTGGCTTAGAGCCTCCCACCAAAGCGCAGGCCGTGCATGCCAGCAAGTAGATGACGGTGACGATAAACTGCATCATCTCCCAGAATGGCGTCGACTTGATTGCAGCGACAGTTCATCCATTGACGACAGTACGGAGGCGCCTTTGAAGTCAGACAGTCGGCCAGGCACCGAAACTCCGGCCTCGTGTCGGCTTGGACGCCTTCAACGTTCAAGACAAGGCTTGGCGAGCTTGAACTTGCGCCAGGGGTCACAGAACGACCAGCATGGCTTCTCTGCATCCGGGGCTGCGCTCTTGGGAGACTTTTCTGAAAGACCCCGCGTCGTGTCGCTGTCATTGGTAGATCTGGGGGCAAGTGTGGTTTCGGAACCAGTGTCCTTTGTAAGCGTCTCTTGCGCCACCTCTTGGTTCTTTCGCGCGTGGCTCCGACGAGCAGCAGCTACAAGAGCAATTATAACGATGACGATTTCGCAACACATGTCGGTCGTCAAGATACGGCAGAGTTACCATGAATAATGAATATCATGCAAGATAGGTTGGAGTAACTTTCGAGAATCCAGGGCTTAAATAGTTGACATTGCGGCTAACGACGGTGCATCCTACTATGGCTGGCCACAAGTCTCTGCTCCGAAATAATCACCAATGAAGAGATTTCTCACTTTGGATATTGGACTAACTTTCCACAACTGTACGTAGTGTTCCATTAAACTCGCATCGTACACATTGATAAAACCTACGCTCATTGGTCACTTCTATCACAACTTTTCTGAGCACTCCCTCGTGCGCAACTCACTAGCAAAGCCACCTTGGACCCCCCACAACCTTGCAGGGTCGAATTAAAGCGGCTTATTTACTTGTCTTCGGTTCTATGGCACGACTTTGTCAATTTGCCTAGTACTCGTCCCTACCCTAATTAGTGTACTGTACTGTCGTACGTAGCAAGCGGACCTACAGTGGCGACGCAAAGTCTACGACCACCCCCCTGATTGACCGCTTTTTTCTGCCATTAATTCTGCTGCACAAAAAATTATCTCCAATAACTTCATATATAGTGGATATATATACAGTGGCGTTCCATAAGTTTGCATCAAAATAATGTACCTTTCTTCACCGCCTAAATACCGCCTACTACCTTCGGGGGTCAGACGCACCCTGTGAGTCCTGTACTGCAACTCCCCAAAACCTGTGATTCCCAAACGCGCCGTATCCAAATGGACCTGTTGGCAGAGCTAACGACACTGTATGCTCCTTTGGTGGCATACTGGTCTCCAGTATGTTGTAGACATAGAGTATAATGCAAAGCCATGGCTCGGAGTATGCCAATACTCCATAGCATATACATAGCTTGTGATAGCCGTCTGAGTTATCTGACGTTCGCTCGAGAGGACCTCACCCGAACCTGTCTCCCTACACCCAATGCACCTTGCACCTTGGCGGAGCCCTCTTACGTGACTGATCCTGCTCATGCTCCATAGAAGGGGCTAAATCAATGCTGCACCACTGAAAACTATATCGGGTACTCTGCACTCCACGATGAGCTTTTCCGGACTGCTTACCGACCCTAGCATCCCTCTTCGGAGAACTCCGACTCTTCTAAGTAACAAAATTTCATATTCTAGACAAGACTGCTAGTTAGAGTTGTGGCATGCGCGGCTATGTTGCACAACAGCTAAGCTGGTTGACGTCCTTTGAAAATCCCAAAGCTGCTAATTTCCAGGCTTCATTCCACGTCAAATACGGATGGAACATCCCCGCCAGTTCCTGGGCCTTGATCTTATGTTGTACACAAAGAGACGCTTCCATAGCGAGCTCTCCGCCTTCTTCTGCCAAGATACGCGCTCCAATAATGGTGTCGTCCTGCTTATTCCGAATCAAGGTCACAAACCCACGTGTTTCCTGTTGCACGATGGCCCGAGGAAGGAGGGAGAGGGGGACAATGGAAGTTTCGGCGTCGATGCCTTTGGCTCGGGCTTCATGGACATCGAGACCGACTCCAGCGACAGCTGGAGATGTAAAAACAACCCAAGGAACGACTGAATAATCGATCGGCGACTCCTTTTGGCCATTAAACGAGGCCAAAGCATTGAGCGCTGCAAGTTTGCCTTCCGCTGCTGCCGTGTACACATATTGCGGCGATCCAGCGACACAGTCCCCTGCGGCATAAACCCCGGAAATGGAAGTCTGTAGGGTATCTGAAACAACAAATCCGCCATGCGGCGAATCAGACAGCCGGAGCGGTACTTCTGACACGTTTTCCGTCTTGGCACGGCGACCCGTGGCAACGAAGATCTTTGATGCTTTAAAAGTCCTGGGCTTTCCGTTGGTCAGTCTCGCCGTTACCATAACCTTGCCATCATCAAGAGTTGCAGACAATATCTCAAGGCCCACAACCACTTCTATCCCTTCCTCTCGCAAATAGCCAGCTAAAGCCAGCCCTATATCTTCATCAGTGTCGGAGAGGATGTGTGACGATCGCTGCAGAAGCGTCACCCGAGAGCCAAGTCGTGCGAACATCTGGGCCGCTTCCACCGCAACATAACCTCCACCGAGCACGATGAGAGATTCTGGTAGGATAGGCTCGAAATAAGCGGTTTCGTTTGTGAGATAAGGCACTTTCTCCAAACCCGGGAGCAACTGCTTCGGAAGACTGGTGCGCACACCTGTTGCTAAGATCACTCGATCCGCAAGTAGTTCCCGGGAAGGCGTTTCCCCAGTGCCGCCGCAATCGACAGCGATAGAGAAACAATCGCCTTTCCTGAGAATCCTTCCCAGCCCCTGGACATACTCAACATTATTTAATCCGGCAATAACATTGGCATACTTCTTCTCACGGAGATCTTCCACAAGCTGACGATTCTGAGCCGTCAACGCAGCGAAGTCGCTGACTCTCTCGGAGACGTTCGAAAACCCATGATATGGCGGACTGGAATTGTGGGGGCTGCTTATATGCGCCGCTTGGATGAGGAATTTCGAAGGAACTGGTCAAGATAATTCACATTAGTAACATAAACACAAAAATACATATTTATCACCAATCTTTACTCACCGCAGCCAACATTCACACATGTACCGCCCATGGGTAAGCCCTCGTTCACAATCTTAACCGAGGCTGCGAACGGTGCGGCCGCGGCAGCGGCAGCGAATGCCGCTGAACCCCCTCCTGCACTATGTCAGATGGCCAAGTACATATAATTCCGAGGGAATCTGGAGACGGACCGATGATGACTATCCGGCAACGCTGATTATGATCTCCAAGACTACAGCATTGCGAGCCACCTATTTCGGCGGTAGCAAATTCAGCTGTGGCCATTGTTCTGATGGTCCCAAGCTTGCCAACGAATCGCAGCTATGGGGTAAAGCGTCCAAGTATATACGGGAAACTCCGCACACTATGAGGAATGGGCAAGAGGAAAAGACGAGAGTTATTGCAAGGTCTTTTAAGTAGACATCGATTTCCATACTAACCGTACCCAGTTCCTGGGTCGGTAATATATGGGTTGTAATGATGACGTACGCGTTAACTACTGCAATTGCTGTACTACTGTGTATATTAAGGAACGGCACATACATGCGGGCAACTTTTCAAACCTAGAGCCTGGACCTCAGAAACTCCGACATAATCACAAATGAAAAACTTTCTGACCCTTCCGATTCAGGCTTGGTCTATTACTACATCGCGCTTATTTGTCACTTCCATCACAACTTTCCAAATACTGTAACTAACTGGGCGTCCTGGTAAGCAGACCCACAACATAACGAGCTTAAGCCTTCAGTAATGTTCTAAAAGTTGCTAACACCCCCTGTACGGCGTGACCTACAGTACTTCATGGCGCTAACCCGAAGGAGAAGGAGAGTCTTTACAACCTACAACACCTGTCTTACCGCTCTCACCGCCTGCTGGATTCGCTGAACGGAGAAAATGCTGAAATTTCCAGCACATCTATTGATCTATTGCAGGCGGTTTCTCGTAGAACTGAGACATTCAGCGAGTCAGAAAGGTTGTATGCGCCATATCAGGATATGTTATATGTAGAAGGGTATTCTGGTCAATATATGGAAGGTTTCACACCGGCAGAAAGTTACCTAATCAAGGGGACGTGGGCAGAGTTTTAACTAGTTATGAAACATGACTGTTCGCTGATTTGTCACTTCTATCACAACTTTTCAAATACAGGACTTTCTCGTACTACTCGTAAAATCTGTTTGCCGAAATACGTGTAAAGGTTATCTGTTCTGTTCTCGATGCGTCCATGGCTGTCGACAAAAAAATTCAACTATACATTTCGTCCGTCCCCCACAGGCCTGCTACTGTATTCCCTAAGCTCTGACAGTTGCTGAATTCGCCAATGTCACAGAAAAGCTCCATCTCGCTTGAATATGAGCAACTTAAGAACCAGTTACTCGCCGACATGATGGCAATACCAGCATTCTTCCCGGCACTTCTCCGACTTGTTAGCAGAGGAGAACCAGTACCCGTTGCTGCTCTTGCTACTGAAGTAGACATACCAATCTACGATATCGAACAGTGGCTCCGTCGACAGCCCGGGACCGACTGGGACAGCCAGGGACGGCTGCTCGGTTTCGGCCTTACCCAGCGCCCGACAAACCACCGATTTGTCCTGGATGGCCGGACACTTTACACATTCTGTGCCGCAGACGCCTTGATTTTTCCAGCCCTCCTTGGCCAAACCGCAAATGTTGAGTCCAGATGCGCGGATTCAGGCCAGCAGGTTCATGTCAAGGTTGAGCCAAATGCGGTTGTATTTGCCGACCCTGGACAGACAATGGTTTCACACATTCCCGGGTCTCTGAGCAGTTGTGACATCAGAAGCACAGTATGTAACCATGGCGTTTTCTATGCCTCGGTTGATTCTGCGCTTCACTGGCAAGAGAGACACCCCAACGGGGTGGTCCTTCCAGTTGAAGAGTTCTTCAATATTTGTTTAGCTGGATTGAAGAAGGCAGGCCTCATTCACTTACGTGAAAGCCTGTGAAAGCGCAATCATAACTATCTTATCCTGGGACACGTCCTCTATTACTAAAGTAGAGTTCCATCCGATCGAATGGCACATATAACTATCTGAAGTCAAGTCGACTAAGTGTATAGCTACAATATCGGTGTCTAATAATCTATGTAGGCTCCGAGAAATCCTAGTAAGCAGACACACTTATATTTAAGGCGGCAGTCAAGAAGCAGGAGTTCGCTTGACACGACATCTCAGATACTCTGGTATCTTTAGATAGCGACTGGACGCCTTTTATTCATGACAATTAAAGTTGTCGGCTTCATTTGAGACTTCATCGGAACAAGTTCATAATATTGGAGAAATTTTGTGAGGCTGGTTAAGGGTAGGGATGCGTGTGTAACAAATATTCTTGAGCGGCGGTGTTGCCTTCGCCTGTCCCATTCCTCGTTTCCGAACTCGGCGTAGGGACGGGCAACATCGATGCTGAAGACTTACCATACAGTAACCATACAATCCATGATGACAGACTATTATACTATTAATGCATGTCCTCGAGTGAATTTAGAATTTAGGGAAAGTGAATGACAATCGAGGTCAATCAGTCCCTAGTACCATTCATTCCTTCTGCGACCAAGTGACGAGCTGAGGTTTCCATAACGTTGCATCATTGATGCCTTCAGACACGAAGTATTTGTGGGTCTGTTTTGCTTTCTGTTAAATTCGTACTCCGTACTCTGTATATTATTGGTCACTTCCGTCACAACTTTTCATATACTCCGTACTGTCAGTAACATCCCGGTAAACAGACCCACATGCGAGGCCAACGCTTATTTGTCACTTCTATCACAACTTTTCAAATACAGTAGCATCCCTGTAAACAGACCCACATGCAAGTCCAACGCTTATTTGTCACTTCTATCACAACTTTTCAACTACAGTTGCTCTGTGCTCCGTACCGCTAGGAATAAGGATTCATAGCCCATCACGAAGGTCGATCAGGATACGCCAGCGCCTTTGCAGAGCACTAAATCCAAATATTTGTGCGGAGGTAAATTTTATCCGAAGTTCTTTCGGCCGCTTAGGCTCTCAGCCAAGAAAAACTAATTCTAATTATGTTAATATAAGTGCTTATTTTCCCTTAAAAGGGGCAAAGCACGGAATAACCATGGTAATTTATGTAAGGGACGGTTATATGAGGATGGGACTACTGTTTAAATATGCAGTGTCGATTGCTTTAACTCGAACCAAACCTGCATATACCTTCTGACTACGAACCGTCTTCACTGTATTTTGGCTTTCGTCCTTAACAACTCCTTCTTTAACTGCCCGCGCCGTTTTCTTCGTGTTACTATGTCGAATTTCGAAGGAGCTTATCCCGAATTGAGAGGAAAAGAGATGGCTCTCGGGGGTAGTCACGAGGGTATCTTGGAAGGCTCATCCCAGCAGAAAATGTCGACTTTACGTCCGGGAGAATTCGAGAAAATGTATATGTCGCCCGCGAACAAGGTGGATGGAAATTTGCGATCAATCTTTGGCAACCCCACTCCCCTGTGAGTCTTCATTCGACTAGTACACTAGGGCTTCCATATTCTGATTCAAACAAAACCGATAGTGGCTTGTTGGGCATGAATCTCAGTGTGAGCCCTCTTTGCTGCCAGTTAATGGGATGGGCTGGAGCTGGCGGTGGAGGTGCTGCAACGGTGTCAGTTTCATCCCACATGTTGAATAAATAGCCTTCAATTGTCTGTGGATCTGACAAGCATGTTTGGACAGCGGCGCTTTCTATTTCATAGGTGGGCTCCTTATGACTCTGGCAGGCGTTCTAGAGTTCATTCTCGGCAACACCTTCACATTTGTTGTCTTCTGTTCTTTCGGTGCGTTGATTTACAAAGTTTGTCATCACAATATGTCATCCGACTGATTTAAACAGGTGGCTTCTGGTTTTCTTTCGGGGCGACCCTAACCCCGGCATACAATGCGACAGGGGCGTATAACCCGTCAAATCCAATGAACCCAGAATTTCACTCATCATTTGGTATTATGTCTCCTGGTGTTATCAATGAGAATGAGAAATTCTAACAGATGATTTTTGACAGCTTTTTTTGCGTTATTCATGGGCTTCCTCTGTTTCGTATACCTTATCTGCAGCTTTCGGATCAACTGCGCCTGCATGATAATGTTTCTCTCTATGACACTTGGCTTCTGCTTAATGGCAGGTACTTATTGGCTTATTGCGCGCGGAAACATGGATCTTGCTGAGAAAACGCAAGTTGTTAGTCCATCTCTTCACTAACCCCGTGTGTCAATTACTGACGATATGCAAGGTAACTGGAGCTTCGCTTTTTGTGACGAGCATATCAGGCTGGTATTATTTCGTGGCAGAGCTGTTCTCAAGCATTGGCATGATGTCAATCCCAGTGGGGGATCTCAGTCGTTTTGCTAAGCGTATCGGCCTTATGGAGAATAAAGACTAAGCGGGAAGCCTTGGGCTCGTTGGATATGGCTATATGTATAGCAGATGTTTGATGTAGTGATAGGTGAGGTTAACTAGGCGGGGGTGTGTTGGTGCTGCGGGTACTGTCATCGACTTTTGACTACGTCAAATCATGTTCTTTAAGATCCTAGTTCACTTTCATCTCCTAGGTTGTTGATTGACGGAATCAATGGAAAGGTGGTGGATGAATGGGGAGGGTAACCAAATTTTGATCTCAACCCATTCCTCATACCAGAAAAACCTTTCTGACAGAAATTTGACAATAACATTCAAGGATACATTTGTATATGAGCAACAAATTCCGAATGGCTGAGGTTACTATGTTTATATCCTGAAAATCAACATGAAGTTGTTGTAAAAGGCAAAAGGTATGAGGAGGCACACGAGACAGTCAGACAGATAATTGCAGTCACGTGCTCGTGTTGCTCCTCTGATTTTTTATATCATCTCCACGGATGTCGAAACATGAACGTAATCCCCGTGTCTTCGAATGAAAAGAATTTGGGGGTTTCTTTGTGCGTTGTACATCAGGACAGGTCGGGGTCTTAGACTCCCCGCATGCTCACCTGTTTCCTACTCCGGTGAGTCTTAGTCTGGTTTTTCATCGAGCTCATCGGTGGTAGATGTGTCTGACGAGGACTGAGAGGGTAGGGATAGATGTGCAGATAACTCCGATGGAGACCTCCGCGTTGCCCAGCATATTGATTCTCATGAAAGCAAGGGTAACATCCTTTGACTGTCCGGTAACGACCATAAGCGCAAGACGGATGATACTAGCCGCAACAGCAAATCCACCAGCACCCAATATAGCCACGACCGTCATCATTTTCTTCGTGTGTAAACTCATTGTCAATAGCAACGGGAGAATAAGAATGACCAAATCACTAACCACACTGACGACGGCATCGGCAAGGATAATCGATGTTTCGTCTAGACATGTGCCGTCAATACCCGTGTCCCAGAATTTAGCAATCGGACTGCAGATTCTGATCTTCACGATGACAGCTGGGATGTAATAAGCAAGCATGACGCCCCTAAAGATATAGATAAAAAGGACAGCTTTGCGCACCGGACTGAAGACACGAGTCATGATCCATAGGAGGCACACCTTGGTCAGGTACGCCGTTGGACCGTATATGACCATTGCCACGTAGACAGTCTTCTCAAAAGGGGCGCGGTGTTCAATAGGGACGTTGTAGTAATGCAAACCACCTCCATAATGTCCCATGATGAGAGCAACCACAGAGTAACAAACACCAAGCAGCCATGCTATTGAACATGCGCAGTCCTCTTTCCCAAAGCCACTTTGAGTGAAAAGCCAGGTATATAGACGGAGACCAAAGGAAGCAGACATTCCAAAAATGCATAATGACTGGCACACGTAGTTCCAGGTCTGTACGCTCCGATCAATGGCTGTATCCCCGGCTTCATGTTGTGGTAACGCTGATGGCAAATGCATCTTGGGATGACACCACGATCAAGATATCTCAGCTCTACTTGCGGTGGGGCGCTAAATAGGTCTACAGCTCATCAATTCTGTGGCGCAGATCTTCTAACGGTAGTCTTTCAACAGGTGCTCCGCTACCTTGGGCGCCTTATACTCCGTTGAGGTTTTAAATGAGTGCCATGACGTTCGAATGACAGTAGCTCCCCCTGATTGGTCATATTAAAAGCAATCGAGAAACCAAGTCAATTGGTGCCTAGTAAGCAGACCCACATACAGGGCAGAAAAGAGTGACTCTGCCTTCGTACTGTATTATCAAACGATATTTCCCGCTCCGCCACAGTTTACCTCATCACAACTTGGATAAAATTGCCCTTGGCACAATGGGCATGTGAGATGAGAAGCCAAAAACCATTGCTCCAGGCACCTATCATGGAAGAGGTGGTGACAGTCAAGGCCATGGATGCTGTCAGTCTCGTTGATTTTATCGAGACATATGGAGCTGTGCTCAAATACAAGAACATCAGCATCATGACCCCAAATGCATACGGAGTTGATGCTACGTACCAGGACGAAATGATTACCCGTCTCATCAGGGACCTGTAATTTCTCTCTCACGGTCCGCCACCACTCCCTGAATGTTTGTTTCGGAGATACAGACTCTAACCTCTGTAACATCTCTTCCTCAGAGATAGAATGCCTCGCCTTCTTGGCTTCTTTCGCTTCTCTCTTTTGTCGAGATTTGCGACGGGCAAACCAACATGCAAAGCTTTAAGATGTCACTGATTGTAGGTTCTGGAGAGTGACTATAACTCACATTACTATCACGGAAACGGCACCTGACAGAGACAAAAAAATTACAAAGCCCACAGGAAGTGTGCCGTTCGATGCGGTTGAATGAGTGTTAGTGTATGTGCTGGTACTGAACATGTTGGCAGGGTCGATACAAGGTTCTAAAAAATTGCTTGGAAACCTCGACGTTATGATTCTTCAAACCTCCAATATAGACCGTGGTCTGGCCTAGAATATATAGCACCTGGAGGGCAAGGTCGATGCAGAGAGCTAGCTCCGCTGGCATTTTTTAGCCTTTTGCTTTCTGGTCATGTGGTGACTTCGTCCAGTGACCAACTTCCCATGGTTACTGGAGTGGCCATGAGAGAGAGAATCGGGCATCGCAGAGATACTATTTTCGGAATCTGTTCCATGGCTCTCTCCGAAGCGTTCCCCATTGACAAGGGCCAATGATGTAATTTACCTACATAAGAAAACCAGGCAGCTAATAGTACGTTTGAGGGCCTCCTCTGTACGCGTTTTATCAACTCATTGGCGCAGGATCTAATAAAAATACTTCGCATTTCTCTCGCGCTACCCTTGCTGCCTCAATTGAGGCCTAACTTTCCTGCTGATCTAGTTGTGGTGGGTCACAACCGTACCTATTCTATACTCCTTTGCAAACCGCTTCTTTTCGGCTGCATCTTCTTTGGCCTTCGTGGTCGCAATTGAGCGATTCGTATCGCGTGTGGTTAATATACCAGTGTGACTAACCCCTTTGATCTACCGCTTAGTGTTACAGCCAGGAAGAGATCAGGGATCAACTTGTGCCATTTAACGAGAGTATCAAGACTGTAGAGAGAAAGAAGAAGAAAAGGAAGGCAAGCCAGAAGGGGAGAGTTCAAGTACATAGCAAACAGGCAAACATTCCAAACCCAAATAGCCTCAGGCACCAGTCACGCAGAATGAAGTTATTCCCAGTATTGAATGTCAGGACCGTCACACTTAGTTTTGGGACGGTCGATAGGTTGTTGTGCGGCACTAGTTCGCGTGATCGTGTCGTTGGTCATAGCGAGGTGATCAATCGCGATTCGATTATGATGGAAGATAAGCTCGAGATTTCGCTCAAGCTCTACAGGTCCGTCTACAGCTATCTTCATTTGACAGCAGGAGGGAGAGGGGGGGGGCCCATTTATTCTTATCCTTGCATGAGTTGGAAGGATTAGGCCGACGACTTTGTCGTAAGCCTATAAGCTGTGAGCAAGAACTCGAAGCCTATGAGCGATTCGCCATGGAAGAGCATGTCCACGATATAATTACCGAGTTGTGCAAACTACCTGCTGCTCGCGACGAGTACGGCATCGGTGATGGTATCCAGTTCAGCAACCATACGAATTCCCTGAATGGCAACAATACCATTGAAACGGAAGCCAGCCAACAGTCAGGTGTACCCCACCCAAGGCCCGATCAGTTCTGCATCCATCGTGTTGACGGCCACACCACCACTCCTCACGACTGTCGAGTATAAGCCGCCTCACAAGCTTTCTGTCGCAACTCTCCGTATAGGACTCCGACCAATGGTCCAATGGACTTATGGAAGGATATAGTCAAAATCAAACAAAACACCGATAAACCAAGAAGCGAAGTTGAGGACAGTCCACTCTCGTGGGCTGCACACCCTCTCAGGCTAAGATTTTTGGTTGCACACACCCAATGTGTGCAGCTTGTGAATGATTATTCCAGGAAATAATTGGACATGGTGCGATCGCAAGATTCTAAGCTGCATTGCACGATTGGACGTCAAGCCGTGATACTGCGAGACTAGGCTATAGCGATTCATACGCTACCTCGACGAGGCAGACAGTGCATACCCATATTTATCCTAAGAACAAGACCCGGATTAACTGCCGTTCAGGAGATCATGGCCTGTTCTTGACTCTGAAGTTCCTGCACCGGATTCGCGCAACGCTTGCGACTGCGCACACGATGCACATCAAAAGCATGGCGCTGGAACGCCATTTGATGTAGCAAGGCTACTTCACACCAGTTGCACTTGAGTGGCTTTTCTTTGAGATGAATAGCGTCAAAATGACGCGTAACACACCCGGCGTCATGATACATCTGGAAGCGAACATGATCAGGGAGCCCTTTGTTTGCAAAGCACTGAAAGCAAGCCTCTGGCTTCTCAGAATTCTCGAGGTATTCCTTAGTGGCACGCGACGGCTTGCCAGCGACAGAAACATGTACCTCACATGAGTCGGCATCATTTTCGGTCTGCCCTGCATCTTGCGGCTGGTTTATGGGACCAGCCGACGTAGCGGATCCAGAGGTGTTCCGCTTGGGCCGGCCCCTTAATGGACCTCCTTCAAGGACGTCACAATATTGCACGACGGCTGCAGCACCCGTATCGCGCCGATTCCACTCATCCTCTAACGAGTTGGAGATTGGGTAGGAAAGAAGACTCTGCACTAGATGCAACTGAAGGGGATGCATGGTGTCCTCCAAGGATGACTCATCCTCGCTCTCTTCCTTGACCACTGTACCAGACAGCTGCGCCTCGATGTCTAGAAATGCTTGCTCTTCATCAAAATTCTCTCGGATTTGATGCCGCAAGCTCCTTTGCAACCGTTTTCGCGTGTTTTTCACCTCTTTCTCCCGTTGCTGGATTCGAGGGAGCAGGGCGGGCTGTTGAGTCTTCTCGTATTGGGCACGAATCTTACTTAGATTGCGCCGGGCCTCTTCCAACTCGGGGTGATCCTCAAGTTGTGCCCTTTGTTGATCAGTCAAATAGCGTGGGCGTCGCGTGTCTCGCCAACGACTTTGCCGCGTGACGGCTCGCATCAGTTCCACATCCGGGTCGAGACCACAGATAACCCGGATCATATCGGTGTCGAGTTGCAGAGGATGATAGTGGTCGAGAAAGGTCCGGGGGCTGGCGTGCTTCATGATCAACATGTGTTGTTCCTTGCTCACCCACCCTACGGACTACATCAGCGACTGACGGAACAGAAAGAAGAGAAGAATTAAAGGCCTGCATGGAAGTACTTACCGCTCTCGTTGAGCACTTTACCACTTCCATAACGGAACTGATGGGCATGGAACGCCCCTTTCCACCCGCGGATCTCCCCAAAGGTGACCAGCAATGTGGACATGGCCGACTTGGACATCGGTACGGTGCGCTGAATGGTCGGAGTGCCATTGACCAGCTCCGTCTTACAGAAGATATACCAATCAGACTTGGTCGGGTCTAAGGGCACCAGGAGCTGCTCACAGCCTTTGCTGATGAATAGTTTCCGTAGCTGAGCCTTCGAGGTCAGCCTCGAATTCCGGAATGCGCGCGCATGGAACAGGATGCCGAAAAGCAATGTATGCGGGCATATCACCAAAGAGGGCCCGTAAACGATCTCGGGAAGTGCAAAAGTAGTTCTGCTGATCGGTTAACTGCATGGCCCAAGCCAGAAATTCCGGCGACGACAAGAAGGATCTCAAAAGATATCATGGATCCGGGGGTGGCTGAGGAATTGAGAGAGGGAGAGAAATTGTCTCGACGTACAATTTGGTCAGACCGAGGAATTTTTTGGTCCCTTCGGGAGTAAGTTCAATCATAGGGACGGGTGGGCCTCCTCGAGGATCCTTCTGAAGGGAGATCTGCAGGTCCTTGAACTGCAGACTCAACAAGGCGTTTCTTCGGTGCACGGTAAAGAGAGCCAGGGAATTGAACAGGCACACTTGGATACGTTGGAAGCCCAGATAGAACTTTTTCTCCTGCGTCGACAGAATCGTTTCGTTAAACGGGCCAATGTCCTCGATATAAACCGGTGTCTTCTTTCCAGGCTGCGTGTCTAACCCATGCTCTTGGACCAAGTACTTCATACCCTGTAAATCAGCGGTTAAAAAGAAGACCAACCAACCAGATCTAGGAATCCAGGTTGATGATACTGACCCTGCGTACATCCGAGCCATCCTCGTCGTTGATTTTGATCTTGGTGAGCTTTTGGTAGTAGCCGCGGAGGTTTTTCCAGTCCGTATTCAACGAGCTAGCTTTGTTGATGCGTTTTAACCGCCGACCTTCCTTGCCGCGCTCGAGTTTGAGACACCAGCCTAGGAACCGATACATGTCATTGTTCGATGCCTGGCGTAGCGCCTCCTCAGGCTCCCGCCATTTTGGCTCATTTGGCTTGTTTATCCGTTGGCTGGCACAGT
Organism: Penicillium sp. CF05; assembly: GCA_002916455.1. Classification (NCBI taxonomy): domain Eukaryota; kingdom Fungi; phylum Ascomycota; class Eurotiomycetes; order Eurotiales; family Aspergillaceae; genus Penicillium; species Penicillium sp. CF05. The sequence continues at coordinate 31,443 of PKQL01000153.1, forward strand.
ACCTGCCCTTACATTAGTAGATAAAAACCAGGTGGGTCTCTGCAATCGCTGACCGTTTCCACCGCCCCTCAATCCGCTCTCGTCGTTCAATCGTCCCGGGGGCCTTGTCGAAATCCTCGGGAATCTCAGACAGATCAACTCCATCGTCATCTAGTGGATCATCGTAGGATTCCCTCAAGTCACCAGAGAGCCCTGGCTCCAAGGCAGAGCAGTTCTCATCCGACCGGAGACGTTTTCGTGAGCTCGGAGCATCGTCGAGCTCCGTCAGATCCGTTTCATAAGTAGCATCGCCCTGCTCGTCTGAGTCGCTCGTAGTGGTTGTAGTTGTATCATCCTCGGCACAGTTGCTTCCCAGCTTTCTATTCCGTCGGGGCCGAGAGCGCTTCATGGTTAGGATCGGGGGAAGACGAGGGACGGCGAAGGTGCGGAGGAAGTGGAAGGGACTGAGACCACAAAACCACGACACGGGCGGCCGGCCGGCAGCACACTGAAAGATAAACGAGCAACTGGTTTATGAGGAGACACGGTCGATGGCAGGGGAGCAGGAAAGGCGGAAGAAAGAAGAGCAGAAGAACGAAGAATATGAGGGAAAGGGCCGCAGGTAGGCTCGAGGGGATACACTCGCGATCGAGGGAGCAGGAAGGGTGGAAGAACGAAGAATATAAAGGAAACGGGCCACGGTAGGCAGGTTTGCACCACTGTGACTTGGCCTGTGGCCTGGCCCGTTTAATGGGGTGCAGTGAGGCCATTTTTGGCGCCCTCTCGGAGGGCGTCAAGAGGAGGGACCTTTTTGACGGAGACAACTGAATTGCTGGGGTGCCTCGCGAGTGGGTCTGGCTGGTGCGTGGTGGTAGCCGGACGGGGACGTGTTGGAAGATCGGGATCACGTGTTACCAAATGATGGCCGAAAAAGGCGTCGACTGACGCCGAAAGTGGCAGCCATTTGGTAAACCCAAATTGTATAGTAGAACCCTAGGAATTCTGCGCGCGCAAGGAATACTGCGACGGTGATACGGTGACAGAAGAGAAGCTACTTCTCTTTCTGGCAGAAGACGTGGCAGAAAGGCCGTTAAAAACCAGAAGCCGGAAAGCTAGTAGCGACGTACCGCAGAAGCAGACGCGTCTTACTTAGAGGAGTGTCCGCGCATATATAACTACTATCACCGACCTCTTCCGGGAGCAGAAAGCCCTAGGCATGAATAGCTATCCATCGCCACGGGAAGATAATGTTCGGGTATACATAAAATCACTCGAGCGGAGAGATACTCAGCGAGACCGCGAGCAGTTTACAGATAAGGGCCGAGATACCCTTCTAGATAGCTACACGGAGGACGAATTTGAAGATATCTACCGTGCGCTCTGGACGCAGGGAACAAGCTCGCCTAAGTGTCACTTCCGAACACTGGTTGATATTCTTCTAGGTTACTATATGCTTACCCGCGGTGGGGATCGGCGGGCTGCTAAGATCTCGGATTTCTTTACCTTTGAATTTAAGGACGAGGGTCCTACCCGTTATATACCCTTGATATTTACAACGCGCGCCGGTAAGGAGAACTAGTTCGGACATCTCGAGACGATTGGCGCTCTACGGAATAAGAAGCCTCTTATCTGTATACTAAGCGGGCTAGCCTTCTATCTCCTCTATCGCTAGGATCTTAGTGATGAGCCTTTCCCGGATTTTAGTAAGCGGTCGCTTTGGTATAATACCCGGCTAATTAAGGGCCGTACCGGCGACCCGAGGGCAGCCTTCTCGTATAACTCGCAGCGCGATTAGGTAGCAAAGGCCTTCCGCTACGCTGGAATCTCCTCGCAAAAGAAGACTTATATCGGACGAAGTTCTAGTGCTCGACTTGCCGAGCTAAAGGGAGTTAGTCAAGAGCAGATTCGGCGTGCAGGGAGATGGAATCAAGAGCAGATAATCGGCTACTACCTAAACTGTCTACCACGGAAGTTCATAAGGGTTATGGCTGGTCATCCATCTTAGATAGGCTGCTTCGATATTAGCCGTGCAAAGGTTACGCCGTCAGATAAACTCCTTTCAATGATTTAGCCTGAATTAGACTCCTGGAAGGGCCGTTTTGGCCTATAGGCCGATCAGATCGATGATTTAGCCGCAGCAGGCCTAGCAAGCCTACTACACTATCTTCGGGAGGTTATCCTACAGGATTCAGTCATTCTACGTCGGTTATTCCCTAGTCATCCTGTCTGGAATCATCCAGTGTTCCAGCATACTGCCTATACTACTTTTGCTAAAGAGGTCGAGGCCAATCATCAGGATACAGAAGGACTAAATCAGCTCTCTATGTTCTACTAGGCGATGCCGCAGCTTGCCGACTAACTAGCCGCGGTAGAAGCGAGGAATGAACAGAGAGCACGGGAGCTAAAGACGTCGATCGAGGGTATTGCCTAGTCACAGAGCACCCAGTTACGGCAACTATATCTCCTTACGTTAGGTCGTCTCACATTTCGCCTAGACGCACCATAACTACTACAATCTCTACCGTAGCCCTAGCCGCTTACTGCGACTGCGACCTCGAGTAACTACGCGTTAGCCCGGGCTAGTATCGAGCCCGCTACCCGCGCTAATTCGCCGGCCCTACTACCAGAGCCGCCAAAATATCGTATGTGTCGTGTATTAAGGACGGTGGAGTCGCTATGGCGCGAATAGACAGTTAGTCTACAAGGGGGCCTATCGATTGAGACCCTAGATCGAAAATGGGGGAACCAGTGGAGGGCCGGCCGGCAGAGTGAGCTACAATAGTACTCGCTACGACGCGAAGCCATTAGAGAAATCAGGCGGATAGCGTATACGTAGCGAATTAGCGAGGAAGCCGCTATATGGCAGGTTAATTTGCAACAGCAGCAGATGCGCTATTCGCTAGACCAGCTTTGCAAGCGGCTTCGAGCAGGGAGAAAGGCTAGGGGCTAGTAGATCCTATTGTTATTATAGGTTATTATTATGGGCTGGGAGGAGATCTTTTCTGCAGAAAGAAGGATGTTTTGTTTTCTTCTGCAGAAGAACCAAGGTTATGTGAGCCAGAGAGCTAGGGGGGGGGGCGCCAACAGAGCTTCGATTCCTCGCCTTAGGATTCCTATCTTTTATATGAATTAATAACGAGGTTTAAATATCTATCTAATTCAATCCAATGGCTAGTTAAAAGAAGCTAAATAAGGGACAAGGCCTACCCTAGCGCCAAAGAGGACCTAACGTGGATAGATACAGGATATTTGAAACTGCTAAGCGCACGGACCTTTAGCCCGAACATTAGCCACTAAGCCGCTAAATCATCCATACTGCCGGAACCGTGGATATCCTATTGATATTTAGAGATAGGCTAGGCAGAAAAGTGAAGCTTAAACTAGCTTTGCTCCCGATAAACAGCACATCCCAACCGTCTGTACCTCGTAGCAGTTGATTCTGTCCAAATAGAGCTCAGAGAACCGCAAGAAAAGCAGGCAAAAAGTATAGGCAGGTTACTCCTAGGAGGGCTCAGAGGCTCTCAGGATCGCCCGTTAGCTTCCCAGGAGCGTTAAGCTAGTTCCGGGAACATGAACCACCTCTCCTAGGAGATATATTACTCCTAGAACTCTAGGTACGTGTTCCTAGAAGCGGCGGGCGGGGCCGTGGAGGAATGGACTTAATCTCGGGTTTGAATCAAAGCTATCAATAGAATAAACCTCCGAATTGAAAATTCACAGGAGATTAAACTAATAAAGCAAAGAACGACTTAACATATTTCTTCCTTCTGAATTCATTACTGTCCACCTTTCCTGAATCCCCTTTCTGCGCAGGCCGCTAACTTATGTAAAAGGAATTATTCCTTTCGCGGAGCAGCTCTAATCAGCTCTTCAAACGGTCTAATCGGCCGGAGAGCTCGAACTATCACCCTCCACATCAAGAACGACTTTTCTCCTTTCCGCTCACTCATAAGCTCCTAGTCAAGGCGAACATTAGAATCTTCGCTAGGGCGCGATACACTCATCAGATTGAGTGCCCTAGTGACTATAGAATAGTCCAACTAGAGATTTTCGTCAGGGCTAGGCACACCATACGTAACGTTGCAGGGCCTCGAGTAGCGAATCATCCCAGCAAAAACTCCAAGAAAATCTCCTTCCTGGACTGAAATAATGGGGTATACAGAAAAGAAGCTCTTATCTTTGGGTAGTATAGTAACAAATATAGACTTATCTCTCATCGCTTCCGCCCCTAAATGTAAGTCGTGAAACCCACCAAATTGTGCGAAAGCTAGCTTATGTGGCCCACTCGTTTGGAAAGCGACTGCTTCCTCGTCGGAAAGCCACGGGTTACTAGCACTATTCCATACAACATCTAAAATCTTTAATCTCTCGGCTAAAATAGGCTGACCCAGCCACATTCTTCCCGTGAGATCGCCTATACTCTCTTGAGTTACCCGGCTTTCTAGCTATTTAATCTACAAACCGTATATATCTTCCTAGAGCCGAACCGTTTGTACTAGAGACGGCCCGTCTTCTGACGGATAGGTCTTGCAAAAGCGATCAAACTCCTTAGTCCGATATAGGAGAATCTGGCGAACGCCTATTTTCCGCATCTCAGAAAGTCTCTTCCAGAAAAGGCGGCACTATCGTTAGTTAGCAAGGCTAAGGCCGTACCCGGCTTCTCTCATAAAGCGCTCGGTCGCAACCTTCTCGGCTATTATAAACTCATCGAGAGGTCCCTTAGGGGTTGGCAGACTCTTGGGATCGAGTAAGTCTGCACCTTTCTTTATAATCTCCTAATACACGGTTTCGTTGTACCGAGTCTGGATATTCTTGCTAGCTGAAAAGGCATTCTCTTGCTTAATCGCTTAGATAGCATCGGAGTAGTCTAGCCGGACAATTTCATCGACGAAGCTTTGAATCGTCTTAACCCTTATTATCATAGTTACTTGTGCAGATCGTTGCCCGTACCTTCCAAGCCGATCGCTTAACCGCACACAATTGATAAGTATATTCTCCAGGATAGTATCTAGCACCCTGCTCAGAACCGTTTCACTCCCTTAGGTATTTATGGAGATAACGGGCTGGTTGGAGAGCGCCTAAAGCTGGACGCAGGGGCCAATCTCCGCTAGTTTCTCACTCATCGAGGGACGCAGGACAGGCGTACCACCTTCCTAAGTTACCACAACGCTTTTTGCTTTCTGCATATCATTCGCCACATGGCCACCCTTAGTTCTATCTCTGCATCTCCTTTTATTCTTCGTAGACGACCTATCTAGCCCTGTGTAGTCTGGCCTACCTCGTTTATCTAATGTTGACAAGAATCGGTATAACCTACGCTTTTCATTCGCCGCTACGTCAGGGGTCGGGCTGTGTCGGGGTGTACGTATCGGCGGTGGATCTATAAGTCCTACTTGCAGCCTTTGATCATGAACTTCAAGGCGTTAGTATACCATTTTTCCGAAGCCGCGATTCGAGAGCTCACCAAAATTCGAAATAGCAAGGACATGCTATTTGATCGGCTCATCGTTATAGTCACCAATCCCATAAACCACTAACAGTTCACGGATCTTCCCTGCGGTCAGAGATTGAAGGACTTCTTCTATGTTTGTGTTAGCTAGTGGAAGTCGGGAAAAGAGAAATTAGGGGAAAGGGTTCGGCGGAGGGGGAGTCGAGGGTAGACTATTCTATCGCACAGGCCGCACTAATCCCGAATAGGTAGGATTGGGACCTAGAACCTGCCTCCTAAAGTGAGACCGAAACAAATGGAAGTTTCGTTGTGCAAAAAGCACAACCTTAGGGCAGAATAGAGGAAGCCACCTGAAATACAAGGTAAAAATAGTTCTCTACTAGGGCCTCGCGCCTCGATTCTAGGCCCATCTTTATGACGTATTGCCGTCACTCAGAAACCAAATCCCCACTAGTACAATAGTTCCCCCAATCAGTATCAGGAACTTTGAAAGGTCCGGCTAGGGAAGGTGTTGGTATCTGTCCAATCACATTTAAACAACCCCATTAAACATCCTGAGTCTCATAAGCCAGTCTGACCGCCCGCCATCATTATGTTCTCAAATTGACGTTGGCTCAACGTTGAAGTGCCGAACTGTCTCTGATCCGTCGAGTCGATCGTTATGTGCTTGCTCCCGGAAGCCATAATTACGGCCAGAGCACTCGTAGCTCCCAGGAAGAAAGAGTGTGATCCTTGAGGTGGTTTATGCGATCCTGATAATGCCAGTATTGCTGCCCTGGCATGAAAAAAATGGCTTTGAAAGCTCAAAGCCCAGATTACAGTATACTTTAGACCGATGTGTGCTCCCTCTGACAATACTGCACCAAGTACATTCTATAGACTCAAGGTTAAAGCCAAGGTAGTCCCTCGCCGTGACTAGATGGTCCTTACAGTGGCAAAGGCGTAGGTAGTCCCTCGTAGTGGCTAGGTTGGGTTGCAGCGGACAGCCCTTCCAATACAAGCTGATGATATAATATACTTCTAATCCGGATCCAGTGGTACCCCGAACACTGCCAAGAGAGTTCAGTAACATTGTGCTGATTCGACTCGACAGTGATATGTATCATCAGGCTATTGCCCGCTGAGAAAGAGTGCCCGAGAAGTCATATCTCCATGAGAGCTTCTTCGCATATCAACTTACACTGTGTTATGACTCCAAGAGGAATGTACGGAGCCCACTTCCACACAAAACATTCTTGCAAACGAGGCCCTCTTCCATATCGATTTGTCTTGGGCTGTGGAAGTCGGGAAAAAATATTGGCGGACGGGGAAATCGAGGATAGACGGGTACAGAAAGGTATCTCCGTCTTCGCTGAGGACGACTTGGTGTAACAGATGGGAGAGGTTGAGACGGACGGGATGCGTACCTGGCGGCGGGTGGTGACCGAGCAGCTAGTTCTGTGGAGCTGTCGGTGCTATTGAGGGTGCTGAGCGTCTGTTTGGGTTTTTGCCAGGCTTGTCAAATCATTCTCCTGTATTTGCTGTTGTGGGTGGACAGTGCCATAGTAGTCTCCTTCACCGCATAGATCGGGTTAGTCATCAATCCAAGGCTTGCCAAAGGACATGACGCAGCGGCATGACACATTACTTCCAATTTGAGTCTAGCGGTGCTCTGGACACTGGTAAGAAAGAGCAACTATGGTTCTAGGAGGACTGGAAGCTCCCATAAGTAGATTGCCCATTCCCATAAACCCCTGTTCCTCGCGTCATGTAATGGTGGTAAGGTAGCTACTGTATTTAAAAGGATGAAAGAACTGGGTGATTCCTTGCAAGACGAAAAATAGGTTTCAATTACTGGCGGCGTCAGTGAGCAACAACAGAAGACGGAAAGAGGTGGGGAGTGAGAGGGCAATAGATCACGAAATCATAATATCCCGACATATACCCTCTCATTAAGCCTATTAGCAATATAACTAATCAGCAATAGATCGCTGACTACCACCGGAATACATTTCGGAAACCGGACTATTGAGGCTCTAATAGCAAAGACAAACTCTCCCTCGGCATCTTTAGTTGACCTTACCTTCCTACAACAGCAGCTCGCAGGAGAGCACCCAGGAATGGTCCGCTTTCGAGAGGTCCGGCCGGGCCCGACGGTTCGGAATGGAGCGGAGCGAACCCACCGTTGTTCTTACAACCAGGGTGAAATAATTTCGGGCTAGAGACCTGGGGGGTGCGAGACTATTAGGAAAATGCACGGACCTTAGATTTAGGTGGAGAAGGTGATGTTGTTCAACCAATCCTTTTTCATCAACAACCCGACTTTGCTACTGAGGACAGCGTTGAAATATCCTTCTCACCACTTTCAACGTACCATACAAACGACCACATGTTTAAATTTCAATTGCTACGTTATCACTACCTCCGTTTTTCTACTAACTTTTGTTGAACTTGCAATTAATTAGGCCTCTGTCTCCATGACTAGTTCATTTAATCTGATCAGACACTGTTATCAATTAATTGAGAATCAACGATTGGCTGTGACCCTCAACTACCTCGGCCCACACAAACAAATGGGGTGGTGGTGTTGAAGCAAAGCTGCACGAGGTTTGCACGTTTGTAGGTTCGACTACTGTACGGAGTACTGTGGTAAGTACGGACTACAGAGTTCGGAATAAGGAGGTGCAATGCTCAGTTTGAGCCCAGCCTTCCGCCGAGCAAGACCGTCATCACTTGGCTCGCGAAGGCTTCTAGAAGTTGCCAGTAGGTAGATGAGCCCATGCCACTACAATGTGAGCTCAGATTGATGACGGCCTCCGAAATCAAAGAATAACATAACACGATAGGCACGTTGATAATGCAATTAATCCAACCCGAGCGACTATTTTCCATTCCCCTATTTGCCATTATCTAATCATTCCACCGACTCTGTAAGAATTCTCGGTCATCCCATTTCCAAACCAATTCCTAGACACAGCAAAAGTGTGTAAAACTTGAGTCATTGGGGATTCCTCCTAATGACATTTAAATGTCTAAAAACTACAGTTGTAAAGACCCCATTGGTTGAAAACACACGGTATCCATTTTTGGTAACATCACTCAAACTCTACTGCCTAGTCAACCCTGCACGCTGTTACTGAGCACTCGTAGCAGTGTCCCGAGGACCACTAAACCTAGATTGGAAGTAGGTTTTGTATAATCAACTTGGGACGGAACGGTTCACCTCAGCCTTACCCTTATCTTCGAGTTTATTGCAAGCCATGGCCCACGATTGTTAAACTGGCTACGATGTGAGGATCTGCAGCAGAATGCAGTTAGTGTGGTTATAGGGAGCAAACATCAGTTGTAAGGCCAGACTGTATCCGTAATCTGGGCTTTGACCCACACTGTGAGATGGGCGTAGGCGTTGTATTTGGATTGCTACATCCACCATTTAGGAGAGCCCGTGCAGCCACTATTGTAGCTCCAATTCCAAAGGGAAACTTCTCATCAAACTCCGAGGGCTCGGAATGGAGCGGAGTTAAGCACTGTTGTCCTTGCAAGCAGGCTGAAATAATTTCACGCCAGAGACCTGGGGGGTTCGAAACTACTATGAAATGCACGGACCTCCAGTCCAGGTGGCCACGACAGGCCCCGGCGAGGCTCCAAGTTCGTCTAAGAAGTGGTACAGTCTCGTGGAAGACAGCATGTATTTAATCCATAGTGCTAGGCTGCATATCGCCCAAAGCGAGGGGTCAGCGTCAATGAAACCATCCATCCATCCATCCATACTAGCCCCTGAAGTATGAGACGCCTTCAACAGCGTTCTCCTAGTTAGTTCTTCAATCAACTCGTTCAATTGGTTCCCTCAGTACTAGCATGTACGGAAATCCTGTGGCTCAATACAAAGGCCAATCAATTTAGGCGTTGGTATTAAGCCGTGTGTGAATATACTCAATTATATGCTTCGTTTAGACTATTTTCCGTCATGCTTTCTGAACGACCGTACTCCAGTATACTTGAATTGAACCCGGGCTTCTTCCCGGATATCGGTCTGAGAATAACCTCACCACCTCCGCCCATGGTCGCTGCTCGTCTCTCCTTAACTTCAGCAGAAGATCCACCTCTCCCGAAGACTTTGGGACTACTCCTCCCTCAGAAGTGACGAGTTCTGTGAGCTCTACATCTTCAAAACCACCCAGGTTTATAATCCAGAGACTATGATATTGAAGTTTGTAGCTCGATATATGCTACTGTAAATGTCAGAAAATGCAGGAGGTGGAGCTAAGTAGTTGACGTATGATAGAGCTGTCTAGGCTGGCCCATTTGGCGCTCTGTTGGGATTTGCTCCCCTTTTAGAACAATGCTTTTCTCGGTTCCAAGCCATCATGCTACATTAAGATCGACCCATGGGATCCGTTTTCCAAGCCCCCTTTGCATGATCTGGGGGGAGACCAAGTCTTCCGATCAGCAGGTCTGTGACGTCATGACCTGATCCGACCTGTTAAGAGTAGCAATGTGGTGCGTGGGCGTGTCCTGCGGCTCGTTGCGCGTGATATATCTCTGCTGCTTGCCTTATAGATGATTGTTAGTAACTATACGCTTCTTCACAGGCTGTTCTTTTCACCTGCCGAATTTCTCAAGGAGGATTTCAACGAAAGCGATAGATAAGATGGTTGGCAATCCTCCTTTTGGCAATCCCCCCTCCCGCGCCAACGCGACTCAAGTGGGGCCGTGGGACACCAAATCAACGGTGGTAGTCGCGTCAGTTGGGGGAGGGTTGCTTCTCTTTGTGGGATTGATCTTCTTGTGGTGGGTGTTCGATATACTTTTCTTGCTTTACCCTACATCAAAGCGAAGCGCTAACGGATTAGCGGTTAGGCTCTGTTCTTATAACTTGCACCACAAAAAAGACCAAGTCAGAGCAGAAAAGGTCGACGAAGCAGAGATGCTCCGCACTTTAGAATCCGTTTCGACGAAACAGACTCTGAAGCAATGGTTGCCGACAGTCAGAGAAGAACTGCACGTTTCGGAAAGTATAGATACTCGAATCATATGGTATGTTTTCTCTTACTGGCGGATCGCTTAACGTCCTTCCTCTCTATCCTTGGAACGATATCCATGCGTATTGATAATTACGCCTAACAGCTGCTGAGAGTTAGTTCGATATGCCTTGATCCAATCAATCCGGCCGACACTATTCACGCGCTTAAGTGCTATCACGTCTTTCATGATTTCTGTCTCGAACGGTGGTTTTTAGCTTCTCATTCCACCTGTCCGCTATGTCAGCAGCAATTCTATCCGCATCTGGAGGTCGTCCGCGCTGAGCCGGGAAACAGCTATGGTCATGATCCTCACATTGTTTGAAATATAAATACAAAATACACTGTTCCAATCCCCTTCCCTTGAATAAAAACCGACCGCGATTTAAGTTGATATATCTGTCAACCTCGTGCCTTAGGCCATTAGCATTTCGAACGGACAAAAAGCATCTGTATGTAATTTGTCGCCCAGTCGAGACTTGTTGGTCAGAACTGCGTAAGGAGCACTGATATACGTGGAAACGATGGGCCTCCCGCATAGGTGCCAGTTCCCCTAGGCATTTCGCATGAAGTCAACTGCTTCGCCGGCGACAGAATTGGGACGAATATGGCAAGTCATGGCTTGGTGAAAGGACAGTAAGTTTCATCTCCCCAATTGTTCATGCCGTTTTCTAGCTTGCGATCTCATCAAAGATCTAGAACAAGACGTTGTTTTGCACCCTGCAGCAATCAAGGACTGTCTCCTACGAATGCCCTAAACAGGTTCTGCAACAGGAGTTCATCCATATCTACGTGCTGAGTATTGCGTTGGGCGAGTAACGCGTCGGCGGCGGCAAATGGGGTCGTAACCGAGCTATCTTGATTTAGAGGCCGGAGCTCCGGGGCGGACTCCTCTGTGGAGCTCTTGAGTAAATTGATTGTACAGTACATTTTTGTCGCGGCTCTGTAAACGTCTTTATAGGATTTCTGCTCGGCGGTTATATATCGTCATTCACTGGATGTCATTCACCGGAGTCTGTCTGCCAAGAATCGATGATCTTTAGGAAAGCTGCACTTCACGTGCCGTGACGTTGAAAGTAGTGTTGATAGACGGTTATGCGCTCGCCCCTGCTTGTCACTTCATCGGTATGGTCTTCTTACGGACTCCTGGTCGGGCAGCTGCAGTAACCCTTAACCGAGACGAAGCCGACGCCGCTCATGCGACTACCCCAAAGGTTTCGAGCTTTATTCTTATCTCCAAGTTAGTGGTACTCCGTGACTGGCTTAGGAGAACCCTAGATAACGCGAGTCTCTGACATCTTCGACGACAACCGTACAAGTCTAAGCGATGAAAGCGATGGCCAAAGCTCTGGTCGTGACTGTCTCCTAAGTTCATTTCCAAAACCCCCTCCCGCCCCACCAACACACACTGGGACCTGGGTACCTTCCTCCCCCAAGACAAGGACGACGCCAAGTATCGGCATAGGCGCATTTGGTCACGAGGGAGATAATATTGCCTGTTTCATTGATCGACCCTGCCATTACATATGCCTAAGGCCATATCCTGGCTATCTTTGGCAATTACCGAATCGAAGTTAGTGTCCCCTCACTTTTTCTTCCCCTCCTGGTCTCTTTCAGCGCAGTCCCGCGTTGAACAAGACATTGTGCTGGCTTCGAGGGATGTGGGGACATTGTAGGATCTCGACGAATGGGGCGGGTATAAAAAAGAACATTGAGAGAGAATATACATTGGGAACACGCGTGAAATCAACGAAATACAGTACCACTATTTCATCCATCAGTCCGCGATACAGTGGACAGGAACATCTTTTGGAATACCTCTCTAGACTCGCACTCCGTTAGTTGCGGCAACACAGAAAGACGTTCCTCTTTTCTCACCATGTGGAATCATTATTTTATCCCCCGAACCTTCAGGAAGTACTGCTTACCCCAGACTCTTCTGCAACTGAGGTGAGAGAGATCAGCCGCCACGACGGTTATCGAAGGGCTCTTCGGTCGTGCTTTTGCCCCTTAACCAGCCAGTACCGTAGTGCGGACGAAGACCAACACGGCTTCGACGACGAGCGCTGATACAACTAGCAATAACGTTAAAGCTCTCAATCTCTCTGGAGGTTTTGGGACCATGGTCCCGGAGAAGAGGGGGCACTAACGCGAGAACGAGGGCAACTATAATAAGCACAAGAAGAAGGAAAAGAAAAACACAGAGGAATATCCACCTGCCAGGATAATGCCAATGATTATAAACTCTGCTAGTGACCATGCTTTTCGGGAAGACTTCACAAACAGACCACAGTGGGTGAGGGGAAATAGAAAGACTATATAAGAACAGTCAGTCACAATGGGAAAGCTGAGGAAGACAGCTTTAATTAATTGCTTTCTGCGGAGTTAGTCCTCCCGAGAAATTGACGCAGCATGCAATGATGCTTCCATGCGGTGACTGTTTGACATTTTAAGTTAGCTGCAGATGAAAGTGCTCTGGTAAAGCAATTATGTAATTTATAATGTAGACTCCTAAAGCGCGACCGATCCTGATGAATTTCCAATAAGAATTTTGGAGAATGAGTTGATCTTGTCCAGTCGGTGTTGTTGCGAAAAATGATGTGCGGACCTTTGACGTTCCGGACGTCGGCTCCGAACATCCCGCGTCTGGCGAGTCGACATTAACTTTAGGGGCCGCGTTCTAGACCCAGTCATGTGACTACTGAAAAAGTTACCCCATATAATTCTTTTTGATCAGGCCACCGACGTATATGATTATTTGTGGCCAAAATAATGGTGCTCAGTGTTAGATCCAAAAAGACTATGGTTGTCTTTCGATGACGTTCCTGATGGCGCTGGGTGTAATGCAGCGGATATTTACAGCAAAATGGTTGGACGAAGCAAGAAGTTTGCTTTCAGGCTGACTTACGACGCGGACCACCCAATTCTCGTCATTAAAAAGAAAGCATCCGAAAAACGAAGGCACCCTTTTATTTCTCGCGGGGCGTATGCTTCCCATAGGGCAGCACGCCGGACCAGGGTCAAATTTGGACGTTTTCGACCTTGTGAAGCACTCGCTACGATCTAGGGGATATTTGTCAGGTATGTTGGATAAGCTAGGTGCGCTGTCGTAGCCACTTTCAATTTTACCAGTCCAGCATGGATGCTTTCAGGTTGTTGACCCAGAGGCCAAGTTGTCTACGATAAGGAATAGGATACAGATCAAACGGGCTCAGGAGGTTGAGTGAGTGAATAGCCTGCCTTGGTGAGATCAATAGCATCGAATAATGCAGTGGCTTCGAGTAAGGGATACGTGCCACGGAACCATGGGAATAAATTGACTGTGGAATTTAATGGGCTGCGCAGGTGATCCGGCAGAGAAGCCTAGACATATCGTAGTCCACTCCATCCGGCACAAGCATTTCGCCCCACCCTGGAGCACCCGGAAGCCTAAACGAAGGTAACTCCGAGAAATTGCCACACTCGACCCGATGTTTGTTTGAACGCGGCTCTTGTATTGGAGCTCGGATCTAATGGACATGCCAGTAGAATTAATTAAACGGGGTCCCGTCAACAAAACCACCACTCCTAGGAGCAGATACTCGGCGAAGAATGGTCGTAGAGTCCCTGCTGAGCGCTACGAAATTTAATCTTAGCTGGAGGACAGCCACGAGCTACAGCCAGAGTCCGTACGGATTGGTCATTGTAGAGTTCCTATGTAGCCAGGTTGCCACTGCAGTCGAACATGATTTCCCATTACTTCCTGGATCACTCACATCCGTGATTAGAACATTTTTATGCACGACCATGGTTCAAATCCAGCTAATATACTTTTGGTACTAGTCTTGCCACAGAGCTACGATTTAGCTGCGGAAATATGCAGTCCTCTTTGTTCGAGAGCGCAAAATTTCGCACGTAGTCGAAAATATATGTTGATGTCTGAGCTCACTGCTCGCTGAAATTAGACGGTTCCAGCTTCTAAGAAAATCGGCGCAGCAGCTCTCAAAGCGCGTTTCGCCACCTTTCTTTTTCGAAAGCTCAACAGTATATATTTTGATCCCGTCACTCCTCCATACTACCAGGGTGTCCACGCTAGAGCCCGAAACTCCTGCCGCAACTGAGGTTGTACTCCTCTAATACCCAGCTATCCTTGGTGGTCGTCTTATCTCCTCGAAGTCCCACTGGCTAAACTAGGAATAACGCACTCGAATTCAACGATGGCCACGGAGGTCCTGCGCCAGGCAGTGTCCGAACCTTCCAGCACGGTAAATTCCGAGTTGCCAACATCGTTCCCCCCGCTTCACAATGAAAAGATTGTCGCAACAGGAAGCGGCATCACTGTCGGTATTGCACTCATGGAGCCAGTCCTCTTCCTGTGTGGCTTCAATCACTGTGACCCCAGCAGCAGAAAAGCCGCAATTTTGCGTGGTCAATTACATATAAAGACCTTCAAATGTGTGGGAATTAAGAAGGTCTCGATTTGTTTCCGCGGCCGTGCCCAGACGGACTGGCCAGATGGTAATTCCCCCCTAAACCCTAAGGTATTCGAGGGGATTGTTCCGTCGCGATACTCGTTTCGAGAAAGAAGACTAACGGGACTCAAAAATCTAGGTACTCCCAACTGGAATGCGCGCTTTCGTGAAAAAATGGACTTGTTCACCCATGGCGTTATATATTTTGCTGAAGGGGACACGGCGTTGATGCAGAATGAGTATGGCGCAAACTCCTACCTGCACGCGAAACCAGCGTCGCCCGATCCCAGTAGGGAGGTCACGACGTCGTCCACTGGAGAGCTAGTTTCCAAAGCTGGGCCAGCTACCTCTATCGGCCAGCTGGCGAGGAAGACCAAGCGTTTATTGTTGCTGTCGAATCATGGTCATTCGCGAAGTTCAATCCATGACTTCCATACCGGTGCCTTAATGCAACCTCAACACAACTGTCGGATGTTCCCCGCGGGGGACTATCTGTATGACTTCGAGTTTCCGCTTGATAGCTCGCTGCCAGAAACAATTAATTCAGAGCTTGGGTTCGCACGGTACGATCTCGAGGTGGCTGTGGAGCGGTCGGGTGCTTTTCGTCCCAATCTCACGTGCACCATGGAGATTCCCGTGATTCGCACCCCGCCAGAAGACTCGCAGGGACTACACGAACAGATTGCAATTTCGCGGGACTGGGAGGACCAGCTGCATTACGACATTACCATCTCGGGCAATTCGTTCCCGCTGGGTTCTCAGATCCCGATCGCATTCAAGTTGACGCCGTTGGCTAAGGTCGAGTGTCATTGGATTAAAGTCTATGTGACGGAGAATGTCCAGTATTGGAGGGCAAATAAGAGTGCCCATCGGTTCCAGCCAGCCAAGAAAGTGCTCCTCTTTGAGAAACGAGCCGATTCCACAAGTACGAGCACCTACCCCGGGAGTTCCATGCGCCTGACTGCAGGCGGCGGCGTTAACCATAGCCACCTTGTAGCTGCCGCGGACGGGGAGGAGATCGTGGATCAGAGTCAAACCAATATACTAGGGAATGTTTCAAGCGATGGCGGCGGTGCAACGGAGATGGAATTCTACGTACAATTGCCCAACTGTCGCCAAATGAAGGGTTGCGAGGACTCACAGTGCCTGCATCTTGACACGACCTATGAGAACATTCGGATCAATCACTGGATCAAAGTATTTTCAACCCGTCCTGTTGATTTCAGTTAGGTGTAACTGAATCCTCCGCAGATTGTGCTTTACTTGTCAAAGGTTGACGACGTGGACACGAGCAAAAGACGGCGTTTTGAGATCTCCATCGATTCTCCGTTCCACATTCTCTCCTGCAGAGCTACAGCGGATAATATTTTCCTCCCGGCCTACGAGCGGTCTACACCCGATCCGGGTGCCCCGGCGCAGGAGGTTCAGTGTGGATGCTCCGGTATAACCCTGGCCTCGGGAGACAGCTTTACGTCCCAGGCGTATGGGTCGGTTCCTGATGGCGCAATTCCCAGTCACTGGCCCCAGGGACGCTTTGGTAGACGTTCGCACCAAAGCTTTAGTGGGTCCGGGGGTTTAGCGCGCCCGCCAAAAGCACACCTGGCACAAGAGAGACGTGAGCACAATTATCCACGCCCGGTGCATCTTCGACGAGGGCTGTCATTTGCCCCCCTACCTTTGGTCACTAGCCCATGGGGGTTAATTGATATCCGGTAGGCTTGGGAACCTGAGATATCTCAAGCGTTAACTGCGCGAGATACATATTGAAACGCGCCCCCTTTCTCCCCCCTCCCGGGTGTTCACGTGGGAGGTTCGTTAACGTGTTGGGCCCAAATGTAGTCAAAGGGCGGTAAATCTTACTGTAGATCCTGCGACCTGGTTTCAGGTGGTGACACTCGTTGTGGTTCATACTGGTAAATGGTATCCCCTCGTCCGTCCCCCCAAGACACACAGGCTTTCTTTCTCAACGCCCCACTAAGGTTACACTAAGCTACAGTAGTTTTGGCTAGATGAAGCCCCTTCCCTAAGGTACGACGCCGTATCATTGGTCACAGGAGAATCTAGAACCTGTCGACCCGAACTAAACCCCCCATGTGGGTCTCCGGGAAAGAAAGCGTCTGTCTCTTTGGGGGTAAACTGTTTTCGAAATCCACTGTACGTTCCTCTTGGAGTCATAATACAGTTGATATGCTAAGAAGCTCTCATGGAGATATGACTTCTCGGCCACTCTTTCTCAGCGGGCAATAGCCTGGATGATACATATCACTGTCGAGTCGAATCAGCACAATGTTACTGAGCTCTCTTGGCAGTGTTCAGAGTACCACTAAGTCCAGATTAGAAGTACATGAGCTTGTCTTGGAAGGGCTGTCCGCTGCAACCCACCTAGCCACTATGAGGGACTACCTACTCCTTGGCCACTATGAAGGACCATCTAGGCACGGCGAGGGACTACCTTGGCTTTAACCTTGAGTTTATAGAATGCACATGGTATTGTCAGAGGGAGCACACATCGGTCTAAGCTATACTGTAATCTGGGCTTTGAGCTTTCAAGCCACTATTTTCATGCCAGGGCAGCAATCCTGGCATTATCAGGATCGCATAAACCACCTCAAGGATCACACTCTTTCTTCCTGGGAGCTACGAGTGCTCTGGAAGCCGTAATTATGGCTTCCGGGAGCAAGCACATAACGATCAAGTCGACGGATTAGAGACAGTTCGGCACTTCAACGTTGAGCCAACGGCAATTTGAGAACATGATGATGGCGGGCGGTCAGTGTGGCTCATTGAGACTCAGGATGTTTAGTGGGGTTGTTTAAATGTGATTGGACAGATACCAACACCAGCCGGACCTTTCAAAGTTCCTGATACTGATTGGGGGGACTATTGTACTAGTGGGGATTTGGTTTCTGAGTGACGGCAATACGTCATGAAGATGGGCCTAGAATCGAGGCGCGAGGCCCCAGTAGAGAAATATTTTTACCTTGTATTTTAGGTGGCTTCTTCTATTCTGCCCTAAGGTTGTGCTTTTTTGGACAACGAAACTTCCATTTGTTTCGGTCTCACTTTAGGAGGCAGGTTCTAGGTCCTAATCCTACCTGTTCGGGATTAGTGCGGCCTGTGCGATAGAATAGTCTACCCTCGACTCCCCCTCCGCCGAACCCTTTCCCCTAATTTCTCTTTTCCCGACTTCCACTGGCTAACACAAACATGGAAGAAGTCCTTTAATCTCTGACCGCAGGGAAGATCCGTGAACTATTAGTGGTTTATGGGATTGGTGACTGTAACGATGAGCCGATCAAACAGCATATCCTTGCTATTTCGAATTTTGGTGAGCTCTCGAATCGCGGCTTCGGAAAAATGGTATACTAACGCCTTGAAGTTCATGATCAAAGGCTGCAAGTAGGACTCACAGATCCACCGCCGATACGTACACCCCGACACAGCCCGACCCCTAACGTAGCGGCGAATGAAAAGCGTGGGTTATACCGATTCTTGTCAACATTAGATAAACGAGGCAGGCCAGACTACACAGGGCTAGATGGGTCGTCTACGAAGAATAAAAGGAGATGCAGAGATAGAACTAAGGGTGGCCATATAGCGAATGATATGCAGAAAGCAAAAAGCGTTGTGGTAACTCAGGAAGGTGGTACGCCTGTGCTGCGTCCCTCGATGAGTGAGAAACCAGCGGAGATTGGCCCCTGCGTCCAGCTTCAGGCGCTCTCCAACTAGCCCGTTATCTCCATAAATACCTAAGGGAGTGAAACGGTTCTGAGTAGGGTGCTAGATACTATCCTGGAGAATATACTCATTAATTGTGTGCGGTTAAGCGATCGGCTTAGAAGGTACGGGCAACGATCTGCATAAGCAACTATGATAATAAGGGTCAAGACGATTCAAAGCTTCGTCGATGAAATTGTCCGGCTAGACTACTCCGATGCCATCTAAGCGATTAAGCAAGAGAATGCCTTTTCAGCCAGCAAGAACATCCAGACTCGGTACAACGAAACCGTGTATTAGGAGATTATAAAGAAAGGTGTAGACTTACTCGATCCCAAGAGTCTGCCAACCCCTAAGGGACCTCTCGATGAGTTCACAATAGCCGAGAAGGTTACGACCGAGCGCTTTATGAGAGAAGCCGGGTACGGCCTTAGCCTTGCTAACTAACGATAGTGCCGCCTTTTCTATAGTTACAACTAAGCGCGTGTAGTCATCAATTTTAACAGTCATTGTTTTTTTGTTACCTTTGCCATCTACCTTCACGAGTATAACCTATGCTATCTTACTTTATACAAAGAGCGCCCTCGACATTTAGGACGGCAACCTCATCATTTCTGCTGCACCCCAAATATTCAGCAAGGATGTCTTCCGCTCTTCCTCAACAAGTGACTGCGAACAC